>LUCG01203544.1:2706-14154 GCA_001633085.1 Carthamus tinctorius | reverse complement strand
GGGGGGAGGGGGGGAAGCATCAGAAAGCATCAAACAATCAAACGATCGATTTTAACTCTTATAAAAGCTCCAAGGGAACAAGATGGATTCCAATGGCCAGTTAATACCACTTGACGCTTGCTTAATATATGACTATAACCATGCAGAATGATATTAACTGATAAGCATGTTTCTAATAGCCCGTAATTCATCATAGATGTCAAACTTCAGATCATAATTAAGTAGCGATTTACATTGTCCTCAAATAGAAGTAGCTAATACTTATAAAGATTCTGTTTTATCGATCCTTCCATATATAATGGCACACCTGAATATGCATCTGAATGCGACTATCGTTATTCCCCAACTGCATGATCTTATTGGCAATGCGTGTGACATGTCCAATGTTCCCAGCTCGGGGTGCATTTCTTCCAGCAGCGGGCAATGTAGGCTGCATAGAATCATTATACATTAGTTTAAAAGGTATTTTGTATTTAATATAAGAATATTAATGAGATAAAGTGAAAGAAACATCAGAATTTTAGTTTTAATTTTAAAATTTCAATTTCAACTTTAAAGTTAAAAGGAAAATAACACCATATGATACCAATTACCAAATGAAGTTCATTTAAGAAAAATAACCCATTTCTGGCCAAATCTTGCCAGAGTCAAAGAGAGCTCATGAATATGTTGCAAAATTACTATATAAAGCTCTCAGATAACCTTTTGACTGATACACCATTTATCAACTAACATTTTTATAAAATATAATAATTAGTACCTAAAACTAATTAGAACACTTTTCGTTAATTTTTGGAACAAGATATACAGTTGAATAATTGCAATTGTATTTTGGACTAAAATCTTGATTGCCTTCATCATCATCTTCTGAATCTCTTCTTCATCTTCATGAAATTATGAGATTTCTTGTGCTCTGGTGTGTATTTGGGAGAGGCTTGTTAATGTACAGATATGAAATGAAGGCATTAAGAGGTGAGAGGGGAAGGGGGACAGAGAGAGAGAGAGAGAGAGATATGCAGGATTTAGAGAAAATTGAGATGAAGATGGGTAATACAATACTGAAGATAACTTCACGACTCACGAATCATACAAAAATTTATCCAATAAGTTCCTTAATGACAATTAATTGATGTTTAGTAGTAATATCCAAATGAAATATATTCCAACTATAGATAAAGAAAAACAAAAATTAATATCAAGCCTTTAACACAGTATTATTCCATAAGCTTCCAAAAAATAGAAATAATATTTCAAATACGGCCAAAATGCAAAGTAAAACTTAAGGGACAAGTTGTAATATTTCCATGAGTCTGGTGGACACCATGCAAGATTTTGGTCAGAAATTAGTGATATTTCTTAAATCAGTTACTACTTTGTAACTTTTAGTATAGTTGGGTGGCATCGTCAGCAACTCCAACCAATCAAAATTTCATACACAGATGATTTTCAAAGGAAGATTAACCATATTATATCAATTGGACTCGTGTTATAAGTAGTTAGTTATCCTGTATAAGGTGCCACCAGTTACCAGATTAAGTTCTCCAGAAAGGAAGGGTGTATTGTCTGTTTGAAGAATCTTCACCAACAAACCACATCCTTGAAACAGATGATCAATGATGGTGTTGTTTGTGCTTTCTAGGCAGGAAAATATTATACTCTCAACATGATGGTGCAAAGCATTATTATATGGGTACCTGCATCAGTAACAGTAAAGTAACTATTAGAATATGCACCATATAGAAATCTAATTAATTCTACCACGATCTAGCATTCGACAGTTGACTACCATGACTATCCTTTTGTACATTACCAGGACACCAAAATAGATGCATTAGTAGTGTCTTACTCAAAGAAAAGCTCAAGAATTCTTTGTATAGTTCCAGAGCTGATTAATTCCTTCTCCGCAATTTCATTCCCGGTCTTCAATAAAACGACAATGAACTCCACAATCTGCAAGCAGATAATATCACCAGTCAATGAGAAGTGAAACAATAACAGCAATGAACCAACATTTTGGTGAGAAGGATCAACTAGAAGTACATATTAAAACATCAGAAGTGTCTCACATGAGAAGATGTAACTTTGTGATCCATCGTATTTTTTAATAACATAGACCTATGTGACAACCAAAACCTGCATCTTACCCTTTTATGCACCACTTCAGCCAAAAACCATGTTTATTATCAACATAGATCTACCCTAATAAAAGCATGTAACAGATAAAGGCAACATGTTAAGTAAACCAACCTTTAGACGATGCTTCCCTAGAGGAGGCTTCAACTGGCCATATGTAGTTGGCAAGATCTTCTCGTCTAGTGACACATTCAATAATGTCAACAAGTCACCTGAAACATTTGGCAGGCCATCGAAAATCTAAATACCACAATACACGTATTTAAATCCAAACTCAATTAGCACAACTATCAGCAATTGTGAATATCATCCCGTCCAAGATTGAGCAGTACCTTTTTGTTAACCATGATAAATAAGCAAGATGGTTTATTCATCGTAAAAATAAGAGTAACTAGCTATAGATAACTGAATTGTTCAAACTGAGAAGAAAAAAGGGAATGTAAGAAACTAGTGTATTAGATGACCAAGTTATGGTGGCAAAGATCTGTCTTATTGGTACCACTCTGCTCTATGTATATTGCATCATAGGATTTCCATGTGCATCAACGTAATATGCCCCTATTTTGAACCATTTCCAGCACATCTCAAGTATTTTTACGATACTGCTTAGTTGTCCCAAGTATGGTGCCTATTACGGCATTCCTGAACTACTGCAATTTAGATAAGCAGGACTTGAGTAGCAAGCATGATCCACCAAGCTCAAAGCTGTCCCAAGTTTCCTCAAATAACAGTTTCAATTTTAAAAAAACAACCAACCTAACTTAAGTTAAATATAATAGTAACTCTAATTCTGCAGATGATGCCTGTAGTCTCTTTCGGTATTCTTACATTTTTTTTGTTTCATAAATAGTGTTTGTGATTTATGTTTCACAGCAAAATCAAAAGAGTGCTTGGCTTGAACGCTTCTTTTATCAAAAGAAAATAAATTTATAATCAGTAACAAAAATATAAGAATTGTGTTCTGCTGGGTTTAAAATCTTGATTTCATTAAATCCAAATAATTGAGGCACAATTTTCCTAAAGCAAGAAAACATCAAAATCAAGTTCGCAATTTATAAATTATAATCCTCGTTTACAGAAGTTTGAAATGTGGTTTTGGTTTTTAAGAATATGAAGGTTTGCACACGTGTTTCTGTCCACTTTTTGTTTTCGTTAATCAGAAAACAAAAACTTTAACGAGGCTTGAGTTTTCTCGAGTCATAAGTTCTTGCCAAGTGGCCTTGACCCAATGGTATTTCTACGACCCTTAGGTAGCTAGTTCAAGCTTAATTAGAGACATTAGTGTATCAGTTTGTTGACAGCTACAAAAGAATATGTCTACGGTCTACCAGTATTACTTATACAGACAGTTTAGATTAATGGGTAGCTTTGTACAGCTAGTATAATTGAGAAGACAAGCGCTAAGTGTCTTGTTATACAAGAGAAGTGCACAATAACTTCAAATAGCTCCCCAGTAACTTCTGTTAGAAGTTTTAAGTTCATGTCAATGCCTAATTACACTAAGAATGATGAATTCCAGCTACTAGAGTTGGAGACCTATGGTATGCTTTCTGTCACTCAAGTTCAAGCTTAGTATCTTGTATAGAAACATACCATTTAGGCCAACCCCGTACGTGTCAAACATGTTAACTGGAAATTTTTGCATGGAAACAAAAAAAGACATTTGACAGGACTTGAGTACCAGAAAAGTACAATCCTATGGAACAGGATGGTTATAGCTGTCAAAGGAAAATAAGACAAAATTATCTTATTCTCCATGCTAAGAGGCACAACCTTCTTATAAACTAAAATTTCGTGCCATGTTTCTTGAACTGCCATTTCCCAAGAAATGAATGAATAATGATTTTTTATGTACTATAGGATAGAGTATATACAGTTTGGAAAGCAGTTTAAGGTGAATTGACTATTTTTGGGTGTATCTATTGGTTCGGCATATCTAATTCAGACAGTACCTTTTAGAACCCTACTGCCATAACTTTTTTTGTACAGCACTCGAGATAAATACATTTGAAGGTGAAAAAAAGTTAGGAATCGGAGAGCGTTGATAATTAGATCATTTAATTTAAATGCGAATACAGTTTAAGAATAAAAGGTAAGACAGAACAGACATTGTATGTACAAACTCACCAAGTTTGGGTAGCATTGCTCCGACAGTCTCTTGATTGACTTGCACAGGTGACTCATACACATGCTGACCTCTAAAAGAATAAAAGGGAGGTGAAGGAACTGATCTTTTCGGATCCAACAACGATATACACACAGACAAGGAGCTGACAAGTCCAGATCTTGAATGTGAATCATCCAATGCATGACCAAAAATCCTTGAAACAAAACTGGGGGAAAAAAAACCATAAAGAATATCATGTACTTGAAAGAGCAATTAAACAGAAATTCCAGCCTATGGGACCATACAAACCTTGAGGTAGAAAGTTTAGAGGCAAGAGGAGATGACACGTTTCTAGTTATAGCACATAAAGTCTCTGCTGCATTAGCATGGACTTCAGGAGGACTCTGAAGCAATGTCAGAGAAGGAAGAGAAAGTATTAGAGAGTACATATGAAAGAGAATAACAAGCATTTGATCCATAAATATGTAAACCACTTTTGAAGGAGAGAACTGAATAAGGCAGACAAAGTTGCACATGACAGTCCATAGATGGAATTAAAACCATTGTCCCCAACTTTTGCACCCTTGAGTCTAAGTGTTGGCTGTAAATGCAATTTAACTGATGGTCACTGGTGGAAGTATTCTAATAGGCCTATTAGAAATAATTATAGCATTACATACACATTACGAATACAAGTTACGTTGGGAGCTATCTAGCATTTGAACTAGTTGATGTCTCATGCGGAAGCTTTCTAATAGGCCTATTACAAGCAACAAAATAATATATAAGCTACACATTTGCACCTATAGTGAGATTAGAGCTGTCAAGTGTGAATATATACACACTGACACACATTATATGTACATATACCGAATATGAAACTGTACTCACAGATGGACTCAATTTATCCACAATCATCTCCAATAGATTGCTATCTGTTAACCACTGCATAACATCCACAGAATCTGGATACATATGATCATCAGCTCCAACAAGTCTTACCAAGACCTGTGTTTAAGAAAATACCAAAATAAACGATTATTCAACAAGCAAAAGATACCATAAAGCTCAAAGTAAAATAGTTCATGTCAATTTAAGCATCAACTTAATGAATGGATTTTTTGCAACCTAAAAAAGAAATGCACTGACCTCCATGATAGAGGTTATTCCAATCAAATCAACCAGCTGTTGAAAAACATATTGATGGACCTGTTGACATATAGAACAAACAATATCTTCAGTATGAAACGAGGAAGAAAGCCAAAGTAAACTGTATGACTACTCTAAAGACCATGCAAGTCCTCAAACTTGCCGGGATCCGAAGACTATTTTGTAAAATGGTTGAAAACAGTATGAGCCATAAAAATCATCAGGTAACCAGTTATGGACTTTTAGTAGGTGCTTTTAATGCATCAAATTCCCAATTTTAAGTTGTAGTTACGGTGACAATAACTGGAAGCTCATCCGATTATACACTTGTAAAATTTCACTAGTACATTCAAAAACCCACTACTCAAAAGATAGCCCTAAACTATACCATCAAACAGATTCATCTTTCAAGCAAGTCACCATACTCTGTGGATAATCAACAGAATTGTTAGTGTTTATGGTTTTGATTAAAAAAACATCAAAACTTAGTAAAATGCGAAGTATGGTGATCAAATTCAGGAGAATACTAGTTTATGAATGGAAGTAGAGGGCGTATATCAAGTTGAAATAGTAATTCAGCAGTATGGTTGACCCTTTTTGAAGAATATTAGGCAGAAGAGAAATCGAAAAACACCACCACGTATAGAAAAAAGTTAACTCACTTGAACATAATTCATAAGTGGAACCGTCTTCCGCAACATCAGGCATACCACGACCTACAGCATGGTAAAAGATATCTCAAGCAGTGGTTTTTGACAGACAAATGAATGTGAGAGAGAAAAAATCCGACGTAGGAACTTCCTACACCAGTACACCCTATATGATCGTCTGATAATAAACTAAGGGTGCAACAATGACACGTGTGGCAGACTATATAGGAGCTAAACAGTCGTCACTTTACATCTGCTTTTTCTCTTTTGAACCCATGAACAATGGTTTGTTTTCAGGTACACCAATAAAGGCGCAGCCACTACGCCGAAAGTGACCCAACGTGCTCTATCTCTCTTTCCCTTTCTCCAATTGAACTTCAAATCAATAATGATATTTAGAGTCTATCTTTTAAGGACATACCTTGCTGAAGTACCCAGCTAGCAAGGCACTATGAGAACGGGTTGGCTCCAGGAATGAGAAAAGTAAATTCATTAGCTGCAAGTTTGAGTTTGGGAGAAGAAGACCATGTGAGACAGAATGTAATGAAGCACAAATTTCTGTAATAACTCATGCTAAATATAACTTAAAAATTGGAACATTAACGGACAAACCTCCTCTTCTTCCACTACAGTTTTGAAGATCACATCAATTTCACATGTAAAGATCTCACAAGCAATGAAAGGGAACCTAAACATGTAACAAAGATTTATAGGCATGACCAATTTTGTTCCAAATACTGTATAGAACAAGACAGTCTAAAGATGATGAGCAAATAATGATATAGATATACTTCAGCTTTGAAAGTTTAGACATGTGTCAAGTAATAATAAGCCACCTACTTGAAAATACGTTGGCTATCAGCACCCTCCTGCGGCTCTTCTATGATATATCGCAGTAATTGTTCAACTTGAACTCTGTCCCGCAAGCTGGAATACAAGCACTCAAAGTATTCATGATGCAATTTTTACCATCATATTTGCAATCTAATTCATGAAATATTATTAACAACGATGGGAAGCATCTGCTTATCTAGATGAGATGACTAAGTTACTAAGATAAAAGATTACTTACAAGTTGATGAGACGGCTATTCAAAGCTTTGCATTCTTGAATAATATCTTCCTCATCTAAGAGCTCTTCCAATGTGAAATTTTCCTTGTCTAAGATAGCCTCGACCTAAATATATGATTAACCATGTGTTAGGAGATAGCAAGCAACATATGGACTATAGAAGCTAAATGCTGCGACAAAATAAGACTAGCCCAGTGCAATATTGTATGATTGATGGACCCGTTTGGAATTTGATCCACTCATTGACACTTATGCAAGCCATCAGACAAAGGAAGCAACTAATAGCACTTTAACATTCACATACCAAGTTCACGTTGCGTCCTCCTCTATCAGATAAAAGATCCTGCT
The DNA here is from genome assembly GCA_001633085.1 of Carthamus tinctorius. Classification (NCBI taxonomy): domain Eukaryota; kingdom Viridiplantae; phylum Streptophyta; class Magnoliopsida; order Asterales; family Asteraceae; genus Carthamus; species Carthamus tinctorius. The sequence goes on along the minus strand of LUCG01203544.1, from coordinate 6,696 downwards.
TATGAACTAACAGATATTTGCCACAAACTACATGATCCATAATTCCATAGTCAAGCACGGAAAAGACGCAAACTCATTGTTTTAACTTCCATCGATCAACATCTGAGAATTCCCACTCAACATCTGAGAATTCCCACTTAAACCCATACGTTCCCATGAGTTCATTACCATTTATGGCTGTATATCTTAGAGACTTCTTAGACGGATTAAGTATCCCACATCGTCCCACTATATTTCCCTCGGTTCTCTCCCCACAGACAACTGAAGTAAATCCTAAAGCCAGGTGATCATAAGTTCATAACCAAGTTACTTGTCAGATAAAAAATCAATCACCAATATTTTAGATTAGATGCTTAATCATGTCAAGCAATCTGATAATTCATTGAGCCAATCACCTTAACTTCAAGCTCTAATGAGTCCACTAATTCAACAACTCATATTCATTAGCCAATTAATACTACACTGAGCATAGATACCATACCTGGATCCATCATAAAAATGAAACAGAAAAGGACAAGATTAACACAACCACACAGAACACTGAATACTGAATAATTGACAGGTTTTACATTCAATTTTAAGAATCTAACTGTAAATAAAAAACGAATCGTGTGATTGTAACTTACCGGTGAAGAAGCAGAGAGAGCTGTAAGATGCCAAAACATGTTGAATTGTAACTGGTTTTAGATCTGCAAACCCTAGATGAGGAGGAGAGAAGATAGAGACTAGAGATTGGGGGAGTTGAATAATTGAAGCAAGAGGGAAACAAAACCCTAATTTTGGAATTTTTGGGAGAAAAAAACAGTCAAATCGATAAATTTGAGAGATGGAAGAGAGGAGGGAGGGAGAGAGATGATGAGCTCCAAAGGTTGTCAAATAAAATGAGCCAAGTGCTCTCTGTGCTAAGAGGGGGGGCAGGTTGCAAAAGGACAAAGAGGTCCTGATATTGCAGAGTAGCAACAAGGCTATGCCAGGGGTATTTATGTAATTTAGGGTTTGGTCGTATCGCCCCTATCGGCCGCGTCGGGTTTCTGGCGGGCTACGGTACAGCTTGAGCGGGCTTTCGACGGGCTCGCAGAGTCGGTTTCTCCAAACCGATTAAGCCGCTGTCTCTCCCTCTCTTCTTTTTTCCCAATTGAAATATAGAGGAATTTTCATTTGTGGACCAATAAATGTGTCAGAACTTGTGAACCGCGTCATCCTATCCGTCTAGATCTTTGTTTTACGGTTTAGATTTAGTCAATAAAAACTTCTTCCATATCTTGATAAACATAAATTCTGCTTATTTGCTTGCTATTAGTTGAAAAAGTTAAAACTTTTTAACTTTTTTAAAAACTCCTAATCTGCTTGTTGGCACCATGATAAGTCTTTTATCCAAACCGTCAAAATTGCTTATTTGTTGTTCCAACAGTAATAAGCAAATAAAGAGTTTTAATAGGCAGTCTCAAACATCCCCTCAATCTTATTTGATGGATCATACATGACTCTATTGATATTTTAAGGATATAGAGAGTACATTATTCGTAATTTTATTAGAGAGAATTTTATGTAAAAAAAACAAGTTTTTAAACATATCTACTCCAATCAGAAAACATTTTCATTCATGGTATGAAAAAATTGTCCCAAATAAAAAAAATTTAATCTATACAAATAGATTAATTTATGTAGACAACTTTATCTATACATAACTTAATGAAAAATCAAGCAAAGAGATGGTTACTCTTTCTCCGATGGTTCCAGATATGTATTTATTTATTTTTACAATCATTATTTGGTTTATTATCAGTTTGGATTATTATTTGGTTTGTCTATTAAACATAACTACTTGAAATTGAAACCACAAGATTGTGGCTTACTGGTTAAGGCCTGTGAGGGTGGTTTATTAACCCTTCTGCCCCATGTTTGAATCCAGACGCTTCTAGATTGTGGTCAGTTGGGATTAACTTAGGACAACATGCTTAACTGTCGGTAAACCTTGTCGATATTAGTTGGGACAATGCCTCGGATACCCTTTCAAAAAATTCTACTTGAAATTGAGCGAATAATTTCTACTAATAAAATCAACTAATTGGATATCATAGGAAGATAACATCAAAATTAAAGTAATTTTGTCTTGTTTTTTATTTTAGGTAACCAACTTTAAAATCATTGTTAGGAATAAAGTTAGTCTTTATTTACGGATCAAGTTAACCTCTTAATCCATTTATGATGGCTTGGCATAAGTATTCAGCAAATAACAATCTTTATCATGTATGAATTTGCATAAATAATAAATTTTAACATAATGACATGATACCAAATTACGACATAATACATAAGGTTAAACGAAAATTCATCTATTAAACTTCATGGTTGAATGAGAATTAGAATGACTATAGAAAATCCTCACCGAATATCATTCGCATAAACAGGATAAGAAGAGAGCAGCGACAACAACGACGGACGGAGTGGTGGAAAGTAGCAGAGAGCGAGAGTGGAGGCAAGAGGCAATGGCCACAACATGAGAAGTAGCAGTAGGGGAGGAGGGAATGAAGCGAGGTTTTCGGTTCTACTGGCATCTGGTTTTTGATTTGTGTTGATTCTTTAGTTTTTATTCCTTTTTTTTTTTAAATAAGGATGATATGACACTTTAATACATAATATATTTTTACTTCATGAGTTGTTACGTCCTACCAAAATGATCGGTTACCTAGTCAACCAATAATGAGACCCTTAAATAAATAATTTTGCTCCAAACTCTTAAATATCGAGTTTTCTTAAAGATGGCTTTCTATAGTATAAATCATAATAAAGTTTATTACATTTTTTTGCAATTTATAAATAGTCGCTTGATTGTTTGGTTTTCACTTCAATTATGATGTTATTTAACAAAAACAAAGAACCAAATAAATCCCTGAGTTAAACAATTAAAGTTAAAAGTTTTTTTGGTGGAGATTTCAAAGCTTTTTTATATATAAGAAAATAGGGGAAAAGTTAAAAGGACAAAAAATGTCCCTAGTTAAACAATCAAAGTTAACTATATAGAGATAATCAAAGTTAACTACATTAGAGATAAGTGCCAATAATGCAAGAAAGTGCAAGCCACAAGGACACTTAGGTATACTTTTTGAAATATGGACAATTATAAGCAAATTACAAATATCTACAGCGTAATTTACTCTGAAATTTTATACGATACATAAACAAGATATTTATATATAGATATTTCACCTTTTTATGATATATGAAGATGAACATGTCAGCAAATTATAGGTAAGCTATTATTGCTACAATACCAACAAACTTGAGAAAACGACCGGAAATAAATAAAAACTGTATAGAAAAAGAAAGTTGAAATAGTTAAAATATTATATAATGTGCAGGGGGTTGAATGTTGTTTTCTAAAATTTTGAGGTTAGAAGTTATATCTCTCAAAGTACAAGAAAATAGTTAAAATATTATACAATGTGCAGTGGGTTGAATGTTGTTTTCTAAAATTTTGAGGTTATATCTCTCAAAGTACAAGGACGTGTTTTACAAAATTCCCAGCACTATAGGGTAGCGTTTGGTACACATATATGATTGGACATGACAGAACTGGACAATATTAGACATGATAAGAGACTAGGACGGGACAGGACTAGACTAGACTGGACGGGACAAGTGTGTTTTATGTTTGGTATGCCTAGAACTGGACTAGACATAACTAGACAAGTTTCCCGAAAAAATTATTTGATGAATTTATATATCAAATAATAGTTATAATTAACACAAATAACGTAAAGTATATTATTTATAAAAAAAATTACACAATTTCATAACATAAACACACACACACACACATATAGAGTAGGTTCAAATGTGAACTCATATTTCATTGTGAACGTGAGAACCACTAGTATCGCGTCATGTGACAATAAAGCTTTATTCAGTTTGAATAAAGCTTAGGCGCTGATTCAGATTGCCATGTGGCACGATTTTGTTGGTCCTTACGTTCACAATGAAAGATGG
>LUCG01203523.1:0-16561 GCA_001633085.1 Carthamus tinctorius | reverse complement strand
TCTCTACTTTGCATTTTTTTAGCACTTCTCATTTGAACCTAATACTATATATATATATGTATAATATTTCCAGATTAAGGGATATGATAAAGTGCTAGGATTCTATGCAAACCATTATCTTTTAACTGATTGTTATGCCTTCAGGAAATCCATGGAGTTGATTATGAAGACGATTTTTTAGTTGCACCTCAAGGTATGCTATTTATAATATGCTTCTGAGTTGGTTCGATGGCAATATTCTTTGAATTGTTTTTGACTCTATACTTTTTGTCTTATGAATGGATTTTCAGCATCGACTAGCACAGAGGATGCCATTAATCAACTCCGTTCTAAAAGACCAATGAGTAGAACCGAGGTTGGTAGTTGGTTTCAAGATTTCCATTGTATACGGTTTTTCTGTCCTTTTGTTTATTTGTTGTTTGATGATGATAATAGAACTTAACCACAAGGACATTAAGTGCAACACATTTCATTTCTGAACTTTTGTGGGAAAAAATCGCTATTATCATATGTTAACACACCAATGTGGAACTTGAAATCCCATAAAAGGGCGACACCTGTTGACTTTGTGAATGTATGCATCATTTTTCTTGAGACCTTATTTGTCTCTTTTAACTTTCAGGTCCCTTCTGATATCCCATCAACAGATAAGCAAAGTACTTCTGAGGTATCTTCATTTCTTCTTTTGCTCGTTTCCCATCTATACCAAAAGAAGGATCCTCTTTTGATTTTGCAATTCAAGCCGTCAAATATATTCAAATTTAAAGAGGCCGTTAACCAAACGGGGTAAGCGCTTACTGGGTGTTCCTCAATTATCGCAAGCTGCAAGAATCTTACCTGATAAGAGGCATATCAAGGATTGAGAATCTTACCAGCAAGTGAGGGTAAGCGCTTACCGGGTAAAAGACGCTTACCAGTAATCATAAAATGATTACTAAGACCTCCTTTACCTCTGGGTGGGATATACTAGTTTACTTTGGTTTTTAGACTACAAATATGTTATTGTTATAATTTGATTCTAGTAATCATTTTATGATATTCATATACAACGGTCAACTGGTTACTCTTATCTGTGGTCAAATCAATAAATTGACAGAGGGAAAGGTTGATTTATAAAACTTATGTGTAATTTTTTTGTTGGTTCAGGAGGAAGGAAGTTCAACTGAGCCTATTCCATCATCTTCTAAAATGATCAACTTTGAATTTTCTAATGGCCATCCATATGTACCCTCCTCATCAGCAGAGGACCATGAGTATGTCGAATACCCACTTCAACACGTAGAAGGTTTCCCATGCAATATAGAGGAAGAAGAAAGGGTAAGCTCTCTTTGTAGTGAGAAAGATGTAACCCTACATACGAGTCTTGGAAATTCGGTTTGTTTGGTTTGGCTTTAACCTTTGTTTACCTCTTAATAGTTCAATTAAGAGGCAACCTCTGAATCGGTAAGAGGTGAATCTTGTTTGGCAAAAAAAGAGTCTGCCTCTTAATGGTTCTAAAACTCTTTGGAATATCTTGGGTCTTCCTTAACCATTCAGCACACTAATTTCATTCTAAACAATTACCAAACATCCATATTTCACTTTGCACTACATCACAAGAGCCTCTTAATCATTTTGGACCTGGAAATTCTGATTTTTTATTTAAATTTTCTTATAAACCGTGTAGGTTGGTTTGTTTTTCTGTTTTTGTAAATAAGATTGTTGGTGTGCGAAACCAAAAACACTGCCAATGTGTTCTGTTTCTTTACATAGCTGTTGGTGAACTCTTTCAGATGCTCATGGAAGCTGTACTCCAGTCTTTAAAAGATTTAGAAGCGAAACAATCTCCTGTGGAGCAACAGCAACTGCCACAGCCACAGCCATCGAGTGATGGTAAGCCAAATCCAACAAAAACGGACCCCACATTAACTTCAACAGCAAGCAGCAGCGGTTCACCTTCGCAATTCATGTCTCCCTCTAATAGCACATCTTCGTCCGTGGATGGTTCAGCTAGGACATCTACATCTGCTACTGTTGCTGTGGTTGGTTCCTCTAATGTTGATTTGGGTGATCGCACGAAAGCCACAGTAACGGTTGAAAGAAGCCCCTCTAGTAACATAATGGACGGGTTGTTACGACGTTGGGATCTTAACTTCTTCAAGAATAGATGATGATGATTTCAGCATGTGTTGGTTATAGGAAGTGTTTTACATCTATGATTATAATTTTACTTTTTTGGGTTTTTGGAGGTGTGGTTGGTGATTCATTGATTTGATACTGGGATTGTTGGGTGATAGAAAAAATGTGTCATTTGTTGTATTTGTATATAAGGTTAATTCCTTGATTGTTGTTCTATATATACATATATTCAAGTGTAGAGATGCTGTTTGACAAAGTTAGGTGTTGTGCCGTGGAATGTAGAGTAAACTGAAAGATCCTTATAAAACCGTGTGTATTTTTGTCTGTAGGTATTTCGGTTAGACTATATGCATCTCAACTAATCGTATAAAGCCTTAAAGTTAAGATAAATTCTCTAGCGGATCTCCGTTTTCATCAAGTATGACATACTTACATGTTGAAAAGATGTTTTATGCATTGTGATGAGAAGATATACAATAAAATGTTGGCTCTATTGCTTAAAGGATTTGATGAAAGAGGATTTGTGTTAAGCCAGTCATAAAGATGAATGAATCCTTTGCGGCCTTTTAGTTGTGGCTTATTGAGTTATTGTCTGGTTATAGCTTATTGATTCAGTTGGTTGCTTATTTGGTCAGCTAAGAAAGAAGTGTCCTTACTACTACTTCTTCACATATTTATTCTTGCGATAACCGAAAATACGAATAGTTAAATAAAATAAAATGTCTTTCGTATTTTGTATTAATTTAGGGTTCACTTTATTCAATTTTTATAGTTCTGATTTCTTGAAATTAACTGTTTTCTTTCTATATTTAGGTTTTCAAATTTTAAGGGTTTTTTACTGTTATTGGTTCATTTAAACGATTAGTTGTTATTATTGGTTGGGTAGTTTGACATATAACTTTTGTTATTATTGGTTGCTCGGGTTGAGAGATGATTGTTATTATTGGTTGGCTAATTTCATATAGGGAAATGTTAACTTGAGGAGAAAAGACAAGAAATATGGGGTAAAATAGAAATTTATATAATTGATTTATTCAACATAATAACCAAACATCGGGTTAACCTAATCTATTTGGACAACTAATTACCTACAGATAACTAAACTTATATAGAGCTTAATGAAAAAACGATGAATCATATTTGAAGTGAATTCTCTCTAGATACATACACCATAATATTTTACTTCACAATTGAATCAATTTAAAAAAAAAAAAAAGACCCAAAGTATTACACTTTTTTAATGGTGTTAACTATTAAACCGGTATTTAAACTAGTATTCATGTTTATGATTGTATTGTATCAAAATATGATATAAGTAAATTATAAAATATAATATTTTATGTTCACATACAAGGCTAATTTAAATATGGTATTTCAAATTTTCAATATTAATTTGTACAAATGAGTTTCGTAGTAAAGAATAAAAAAAAACGAAAATCTTTTAGTAGCAAGTCTATTGATGACGTTTGGTTGCGGAGAATTGTTTTCATTTTTTTTAGAAAACTTTTTTAAGAAATAGAGTTGAGCTTTCCTTTTCAGTTTTCTATGAAAATTTCAAAAAAATGCATTTGGTTGAAATGGTAGAGTTTTCATCTAATAATTTTAGAAAACTAAAAAATGTGTTTCAAAATTTTTGGAAAATTACTAAAATCAGTTTTCTAATTTACATAAGTTAGAAAACAGAAAATTTTCATTTTCTTAAAAAACTTTTGAAAATTAAATGAACCAAATGCGTTTTCTGAATTTTTCTTTAAACCGGAAAAACAACCAAATGCACCATATAATTTTCTTATATTACTTGCATATAATAAAATCTAAGGGAGAATATGAACTAGGATTGGTATGTTCCTATTTGATTCTTAGTTATAGATTTTTTTAGAACCTGTTATTAGTTCTTATTAAAAAAAATTGAGTTTATTATTACAGGGTTATGGATTTTAAAATCTCATTTAAAATTATATAGCTAAATAGATATACCATATTTTTAATGTTTCTAATGATTGTGGTTAAAGATCATATAAACCGGTGGCACCAACCTTACTGTTTTGTATTTCTAACATCAATTCGATTTGCAAATTTTGTACGATTTGGAATTAAATCTATTTAAATTCCCTTTTGTTTTATTGGAAAATCCGAAATTGAAATTCCGGGATATCAATGTACTCCACAAACATTGTGATTTTGCAACGAAATGGGTGGAACGGTGAATGTGATATAACATGAACGTGTTTGAATCAGTTTTCATTCCAATGAAGATTTCATGTAACAAAACCACAAAGGTTGTAGCGTACTGGTTGAGGCTCTAGATGTGATGGAATATCTCATCTGTCCAGGGTTCAAATCTAGACATACAAAACAATTGTGGCCACTGAGTTATCAGTGGCTGGCTGATGTCTTATAGTCATAAATTGCCGGGATTAGTCTACGCATAACCTAGGACGGTAGGACCCTTCCAAAAAAAAAAAGATTTCATGTAACATGCATTCCAAAGAAACAAAACAAATACAAAAGTATAATCCTTATGCAGGAAACAAGAAACCAAAACCAAGTTACATATGGGGTAAACATATTAGTAACACCACCAATGACACTGGTAACGATACGTACCAGATATCATGTTTTCATGGCGGGCCTCACCAACCCTAGTCCCGAACCACTTCCTAGATGCTTAAAGTCTTTGGCTTCAAGATTATCGCCATGGCCCGCGAACCCAGTTCCGCCTTTTTCCAAGTTGACAAGATTCCTCTCCTTGCAGGCCTTGTTGCACACTAGACACACCTTATCAACCACCATGAACTTATCTGCACACTTCTTACAGAACACATGTCCACAAGAACTTAGACCCACAAGTGCTAATGTATTAGTTAACGTCACCTTGCAGCTAGGGCAGATGTAGGTCTTGTCTAGGGCCGAACCTTTCTTTTCGTCACTTGTGTCTTCCGTGAAGTGAATTGGGAAAAGGGTTTTCATTTTAAGTTTTTCGTTACCTTCGGGGCAAGTTGTGGTGGTGGATGGTGCGTTGACTTTGACCGGAGCCTCGGGTGTGGCGGAAGGCAGCCAAAACGCCTTCATGGTTCTCAGTGCTTCGGCTTCGTAAGATGTGGTTTTGACGCTGTTTGCTCCGTGAAATCCGCTTCGGTCCCTGTTGAAGTTTTTATCGTTGTATTGTGGCACGGCACCGTGGTTTTGCTGATCAAATGCATCAAGCTCTCTAGCTTTCTCCAGCATCAACTTCTCTGATTCCTCCTCTTTTTCTTGCTTCAGTTGAGCAGTATGGGCAGATAGCTTCCTGTGACAAATTTGTAACATTAACTCTTTAGGAAACAATCAAGGTTCGTTTTCAAAGAGCACGAAGGCCAGCTCCAAAAATCCAAGGCATAAAAGCCAATCGGGCCCATTTTCACACAAAAGTTCGGGATTTTTTTGCCTACTGAAAACGGGCTTGGAAGGCCTCATGCATCTTTAGTTTTAAAGAAGAAAACGGTTAATAAACTGAACACATCTACTAACATATATTTGCATACAATTACAAGAATGTTTTCTTTACCAATAATGTTTAAAACCAACTCTCTCCGACCCAAAATTAATGCAATGTCTCCAATTTAGGAAGAGTTCAATCCATAATTAAACTTTCTCAGCAGTGATTATTATTGCAACATATTGATGATATCGATCATATTTTGATGGTATTTAGAAGAATGAACCTAAAACACAATTGAACTAAAGGGTCAGCCACTTAGACACAAACTTGCTAGAATTTTGGTTAAGGTAAATAATTTGCATACAGGTACTGAAGCCAGACAACATTTTCAACATTTTAATGGCTCACAGTCTCACACAATATAAAAAAGGAATGGATTTAGGTCTCTCATGCAACCCAGAGTATTTTAATACTAGTGCACAATATTTAGTTGCCTCCTCAATCCAATGTCACATAAAATATAGAGTCCACAATATTTCTAAATGCTAGTGCACTTGTTGGAGAGGTTTATCGTATGCCACTGATTTCTGTATCACTTTCCTGATTACAACAGCCACATGATTATCGTTCCTAATTTACGCCCTCACCCAAATCAAGCTCTGCTGGGAGTTGCTGCCACAGGCTTTGCCCGTCCCCGCCACAAATCTTGTTCACAACTGGTAATGCTTCTAGGTCCTTAAACGATTCACCGAGCCACCGACAGAAACATTTCCTTGCTTTCCATCTTTTAAGTTCAGCTCTGGCAAGCAATTTGGATGGTTCTCTCACACATGCACTCCACCAATAGCTTTATCCCATCAAGCATGCTAGTCATCTTTCAACTTGCAGCTCTCAAAAGCAATTGGATGGTTCTCGTGCACAAGCAAATCAGCAATAGCTTTATCCATTACATCAGCAATCTAGTCTTGAGTCTTGACGGCATGCCATAGTCTCAGAAGACAATCACCCATCAATTCAACACAAGTATCTTGCTGATTCATTATCCAATCACACATTTCTCCATCATCAGGAAAAGTTTGAATAGCCTTTGATGAACTTTTTTAGTAGTTTTCCAACCCCAAAAACAATCTTACATCAGATATTTTCCCAATGACAAACCATTAAACAACGGTTTGGGAATTTCTCTTGTCCATCGATACTCGTCCTTGGTTCATTCAATGCCAAAGAAACATCACATTTCTCCAAGGACAGGTAACTAGCATTCTCTTGTTTCTTAAATACAAAGACGGTCACCCAAGTGTTCATCGACACACCATCAGATCCTATGAAAATATCATTCTATAGCAAAGCCAGAAACCTCATCCATTCTCATTGTTATCTTCAGATTGTTTGCCAAAATGAAGAAATCAACCAAACAAAAGCTGCCTCTTACATTTTCTTACCAATACCTTTCTTATGATTATACGCAAAAAAAAGAATTTATATTTGAATTTTTAGAAGTGCTGCTCCCCGCATGGATGAGCCATGTATTTCGCCTCATGCCTAGGCCCTTAGGGACCTTTGTATGATAGAGGCCTCATGAAACTAACCCATTTGCACCTCATGGGGGGATTTTGATTTTTCTCATTAGTAGCCATAAACAAACTTGACTCATTCCTGAAACATGCAGAGCATACCCATATCATGCTCATTAATTTCTTGATTCATGCCTATCTCCTATACATCGACATGGTCAATGCCATGGCTATAAAAACCACATGTTTTCTTTATTATGAAGCCAAACTCTATCATATTAGCCACAAAAACTAGCAACAACCATCCCATTAGAGTAGAGTCCCTGAAATTGAACTTGAAGTGTTCTTAAGTCTTAACGGAACTGTATTCCAGAAAAAATTAGGGAAACAACTAAAAGTCAATTTCAACATAGTGGTTCCAGTTGGACACAAAATGATAAATAAATGTCTTAACAGAATTTTAAATCACCACACATGAATATATTGCTTTCAAGAATATTCATCAATATATCATAAATGTATCTCTTTCATGAATATTCATCAACATATAATCTACTTGGCTACCTTTCCACTTTCAATGTATTACTGTGTCAAGCATCCATCAAACATAAAAAATTCCATCATCTTCCAAGGAGTAAGAACAGAATTTGTTAACTCATATTACGACATATAAATTGAAAGCTAGACACAGTTTGGCACTTTGGCTATGAACGCTCATCATATTTGAACAGCAAATGAAACGACGAGTACTATACTACTACATACACAAGAGAACCAAAAAGATGTAAAAGTGTTTGTGGAGAAAAGGCGATGACATCGGCATAGAAAACTAGTTGTGGTAGTGCTACATCCTGGGCTGGTCAAGAAAATGTGATTTTAAATAGAACGACCTCATCAGCAGCTACCCAGTGATTTTTAAATGATATACCAATGACTCATCCCAGCATCACTTGTCAACCTCAAGGTTATTCCATATGCAATAATCTTCTTATCTGAATGCAATGAACTCCTATGAAACCAAAATCTGTGGCCTAGTAAAATCCAAATCATTTCCATCATCGAACCTTCTAATTATCTTGCTAGGCATTTTAAATTACACCAGCCAATTCGCATTAAACACTCTCCACTCTAACCTTGACTACCACAATTCCAGTTCACCTGATACTATCCATAAATGAAATTTCCCTATTGGCTTAACCATATACAACAAATTACCATCAATTTTAATTACAAATCAGACTTCATACGAATTTGGTTTGCAAAGCCCTAATCCATTGCCACCAAAATTGCAGAACAATAATCAGCTAGTCTCTAAACTTAATCAGTTCCAATTCGCATTCCAAATCTCTAACTGAAGCTCCTAGAGAGTACCTAATATAATCCAAGCCAGTAAACTACAAAATAAAAAAAAGTTGCAGAAGATAAGCTATATTAAATTACCTTTGGATATCTTTCTTTTGGGACAATAAGCACTCAAGGATGCATTCTTTACAGAAGACGTGACCTTTTTGACAGCACAAGGGATCAATGAAGGGTTTCAAGCAGAGAGAGCAGGCATCGAAGGGTTTGATGGAGTCTTTACCAAGCCTCTCCTTTTGAGTACCGTAACCAAGCTTCCGCTTCTCGTCATACGTGAAGAACGCTAGATCGTTGTTGTTCTTCGAGTGTCTCTGAGGCATCCTTCCAGATCGAATCCAATCCAATCGAATCGAATCGAATCGAATCGAATGTTAGAGGAAGATGATAAACTGTTTTTGTTAACTTGCTTGGATTTGGACTTGAATTTGTGTCAACTTGGAAACCCTAGAACTCTGTCTCCTCTCCCCCCTTAGATGATGATGATGATAAGTCCTTTTTCTCAAATAAATTATGGAATTGTTCCATCCGCCTTTGTTTTACAGTAAATTACAAGTTCCGTCCCTCTGAATTAGTGATTGCAAAAGATCGGGCCTCGACCGGGCCTATTAAAAAAAGTAAGCCGGCTAAACCTATTACGGACCGGTTAAGATTACGATGGATTTGGGTCCTAACCCGGTAAGCTAACCAGTAACTGGTCAATATTAACCGCCCTTTATCCATAACCGATTATATAAGCGGTTATTAACCGGTTACCGGTTAGCGTACCCGGTTAGAACGCAAATCCATCGTAACCTTAACCGGTTAGCTGGCTTACTATTTTTAACTGGACCGGTCGATAACTGGTTATAACTGGCTCGGAGCCGGTTTTTAGCCATCACTACTCTGAATTAAGAGGTTTTGGCCCAACCAAGAATAGTAGTCGGTGTAACCGGTCTAGGCCGGTCGGTTCAAGGTGTTGGTCCCAAGGCTGACCTTCAAGATTAACAAAGATTGTAGAAGGGGGGTTGAATACAATCACGCAGATTTTATACTTTTAAATTCTATTTGTATTTATAACTTCAAATATAAAATTTACAAGATTGTTGCAGAAATAGGAAAAGATAAATTTAATCTAAACAATCTTACGTTCACACACCTTTCACTTATGCACTAAGTGAGAAGACAATAGAAAGAAAGAATAGAGAAGATAGAAAGAGTAAGGTGTTGGTCCCAAATGGGTGACCTTCAAGTAATAAAGATTGTAGAAGGGGAGTTGAATACAATCACACATTTTTTGACTTTTAAGTTATTTGTATTAAGTAAATACAAATTTATAAGATTGTTGCAGAAATAGATAAGGATAAACCTAATCTAAACAATCTTAAGTTTACAATGTTTTCACTATGCATTAGTGAGTAAGAAGAAAAAGAAAAAACTTAGAAGAATAGGGGTAGAAATGAGGATTGTAAGTATAGAGATGGAGAAGAAGCATGTTTGAAGAACATTTTCTACGTTCATATATACTGCATGCATTTAATGCATGACAGGCTCACCTTTTACACGTGTTGTGTATTGGGTGGTCTAAGTGTACTATTTACTATAAACAAATATCCATGCGTGTAAAAGCAATAAGGTGTCCATAGTGAACAGTTGCCTTATGGGTTGATAAGTACGGAGGGAACAGTAAAGTGATTGTCCTTTTGTACTTGTGTCAGTAAGGTAGGTAATCCTTTTGTGCATATGGTAATAAGACAAATAAGGCAATCTTCAGCAGCAAGATACTGATCAGCGAGCTGATCACTGAACCTTAAGAAGGTCTGTGGTCTCTATATCTTGAGTTCTTCAGATTGTCATGCATGAGTAGACAAGTTGCTATCAATGAATCCGTCTTCAGATCACGAGCAACGTTGCCTCTATCATCAAGTATTTCTTCGACGTCGCTGATGGTTCTGAGAGCATGACTTATTTGTCTTCAAGGAGATGCTTCACTATAGGATCAGTTTCAACGATTACTGAACAGACTAAGTGGCTCGTTGTCCCTGATGTAGCAGTAATGTTACAAAGCTTGAACTATTAGAAGGATCACCGAACATGCTCAGTGATATTCCTCAAGCTGTAAAATTAGCTAAGCATCTATTCACTAAGTAAAGTAAAATGATCATTATCATTTCATCAGGTCTTAGGAGAGCTTGGATCAACATAATGATTCAGTAAAAGTAGAGAAAAAACGGATGTTTTTTTAAGAACACATTCTATCTTCTATTTATACTGCATGCATTAGATGCATGACAGAACCACTTTTACATGTGTTGTGTATCTAGTGATCCAATTGTACTATTTACTATAAAATACATCCATGCACATAAAGAAGTATGGAATATATAATGAACATTTGCTTTTGGGACTGATAAATACATAGGGAACAATGTGAAGAACGTCCCTTTTGTACTTGTCAGAAAAGCATGGTTGTGCTTTTGTGCATAAAGAAATAAGACAAATGAGGAAGTCTTTAGATGCAAGTATCTGATCAGCGTGTAGAGGTCGCTGAGGCTATCATTGAATCTGATTTCAGATCACAAACGGCTTTGACTCTATCATCAGCTACTTCTCTGACATCGTTGATGGTTCTGTATGCTTGACTTCTTTGTCTTCGGGGAGCGATACTCGGCTTTTTGATGTCTTCTATCAGGAACGCTGAACAGACTCGACGAGTCCCTGACTTCGATACATAAATTACAAAGTGAAGCTTGAGATTACAAGAGCTATCACTGAACAGACTCAGTGATAATTCCCCAAGCTGAAACTAAAGCTAAGTATCTACACTAAGTAGGATCAAGACATCATTATTTCATCAGTCTTAAGAGAGCTTAATCAACAATCTCCCCCTAAATGATGATGACATAGACAATAGATAAATTGCTTATTTCTAGAAGCAAAAAAAGAAAATCTAAGTTTAGATAATCATAAAGGAAATGGAACTCATAAATGTACATGTCCCACTTACTGTTTTGAGGGATCTTTTTCAGTACTGTGATTGAGTAAAGTACGCTGATAAACTTTTCATTAACTTGATAAATAAGGATTACAAGGAAATGTAAGTTTACAAGTGTATGATAGTGTACTGAAAGAAAAAATACATACAAAAGGACAATTTGAGCTAAGGGGGAGGAAGTGGATTAGTGAATTCTTCTTCCTCGTGTCTTTCATCCAACTCCTTCCTGATCATCTTGTCAAACATGAATGTCACGACGTTCTTTGATGTGTTCACTATGTAGTGAAGGAGGTTCTCGAGATGCTGAGTAGGAGTTGAACTCAGAGGCATGCTGGAATTGAATTTATCCTTCAACGTCCTTGAAATATATGCCTTTCTCAGGATCAAGCGTGACAGTCCCTGGTTGTCTTGGAAAGCCATCAGGGAGAGTCGTATTAAGTTCAGAGAGATCTACCCTGAGCTTTGAGAAGAAGAGTTCTTCCATGGTGAACGTGACATTGGTTTCGTTTCTCAGTGTAGATGAATTCATATTCAATTTAAGAGAACTTGTTGTATTTGAGAAAAATTGTTGTATTTCAAAAAGAGTTCCCAAACCAATCTATATTATCCATGAAATAGGAATTTAAAAATTGTGAAGATGATTGAAGATGATGTGTGATGAAGAAGATGATGAAGAAGAATAAGAAATATGTGTGAAAAAGAAGAAGAAATATGTGTGAAAAAAACGATGATGAAAATATGTGTGAAAAAAAAAGATGGTGAAAACGAAAATATGTTTGGTTTAAAAAATCTGCTAGCTTTTAATATTGAACTACCAAAACTTAATATTCAACAACCATATTAAATTTTAATATTCAATAACCATATTAAACATCATGCACGTACCAACTTTTGAAATCTACCTACTTAAATTTTAGTAATATCAAATTGAGATGGAAAGAAAAATAAATTGATGTGGAAGAAGCACCATGGCACCACGCATGGGGTGCATGCCATGCCACCCACCAACCACGCTAGAAGGCTACCGTCGGCTTCTGGAAACCGAACACCACCGAGCAGAAATCGGCAAGGAGGTGTTGCCGACCCTTGCTGGACACGCTGAAGGCTATCTGAACCCTTCAGGTAGCGCATAACGTGTGGTCTAATAAAAGACATGAAGGAAGAGCGAGATAACTAAAAGGTATTTGCATCAAAATAAATTATACTGGACGAGAAATTAAATGTGAGAAAGTAAAGTACGAGAAAGTAAATGCAAGAAAATAAATCTACAATAGTCTTCAAGCTAAATATTTTAGCTTGAAGAGAGAACTACAACTAAATCTTGTATGTTGATGAAGAAGAAGATGGAAAAATAAGGTAGTTCCAATCATTGGGCAAACATTCCTAATTTGCGTCCATAGTAGATTTATTTGTAGTTCTTATTGACTATGTCTTGTAATAACAATCTGTAGTATTAAGAACAACGTCCCTAATTTGCGTCCATAGTGTGCAAAAATATCTCCGATCGTCCGCTATGTTTACCCTCAATGGGTCCCACAGAATATTTTTGTCTTTTTTTCTTCTTCTTTATTTCGAAGGCTTAATATATAGTTGATAAGCTCCACAATTCAAACTGTAAATTGCATGTATGATTCATAAACAAATGTCAAAGTCCATAGGTAGCAAAAAGCAAAAAATCATTAATGAACTGGACCTTGTTTTGCAACGCTATTTGAACTAAAAGTAAAATAAAAATGACATCAATTGGCACAATGCATAAGTGATTTGGTCAATATGGAAAGAGCAGCACTTGTTACAAATTGGGGACGGAGATGATTCGGTCACTGGATAAACTCTTTTGATCATGAAAGTTCATTTTTCAAATACAATGATTTGTCTCTTATTGCCTTGGTATGATGAATTTCGTATTGGATAATCCAAGCAAAACTCTTCTCTTAAAAAGCTGTAAGATTGAGTTCTTGTATTAACCAAATTCTCGTTTACTTATTTATATGAGAGATCAACAATTAGTTACAAGCCGTTAAGAGTGGTTGTAACCGTTAATGGATAAGATTAGAGAATAGCTACAAATGTATTTAAACTCTGAATGTACAAACCGCAATTTGAGTTGCACGAACCATCGCTAGGGGTTTTGCCTCTTGAAACCCCACTAGGGGCGCGCTGCCTTAGAACCCCGCAAGGGATGAGAGCCCTTTGACCTCCTCCTCATAATGATATATAGAGGTAACATTTGTGAGTATGCCAAAATTTTCATTTTTTTGAATTTTTTTGAAAACTAAATAAACCAAACGCGTTTTCTAAATTTTATTGGAAAACTGGAAAATTTTCTACAACCAAACGCACCATAAGTTTTTTCAAAATATGTTCTACTAATTAAAAACACGTTCCTTTCATTTATGGAAAATCGCTCCAAACAAAAGTCTCCCCAACCTATACAGACGGATTGAACAACCCTGAAAAAAACCACTAGTCAAAGACGTGGGAAAAATGCTCTACATAAAGTTTATAAGATCAAGGCCGGTTCTGAGGATTTTGATGTCCTGTGCGAAGATGTTAAAAATGCCCCATATGCCTGTTTTTAAGCAATTAAAACGACAAAATGTAGAATTTTTAAAAAGGTTTGGGACCCAGTCAAGCTAGATGACTCAATGTCACGCTGATTTTTATTAATTATAATAAAAATTTTACAAAGTGGGACGTAAAAAGCAAAACCCCAAATTACAAAATGTAAACACACATCACCCAATATGAGGTCTTCATGCATTTCTTGAAGAAAAAGTATCAATTGGTCTTTCATATTAGACATTTGCTAAAAGTTTACTTTCAATATCTAAAATTGCCAAAGCTTAGTTCAATTTTTGGAACTTAAAAACATGAAAACTATGATTTGTTTTAAACAAATAGTAAGTTACATCAAAGTTGTAAGTCTAATACAAAACAGTAAGTTATCGAGAACAATGCAAAACAGACAAACAACAAACTCTCAAGTTTAATGCAAAACAACAAAACTCAAACTCTCAAGTCTCAAAAAAACATTAATGTGCTCCACAATTTTATAAATCAAGACTCAATTGAGTAAATCATAAAGACAAATACTCAAGTTACAAATTAGCATTAAGGACGTAGTAATATGAGATACTAAGTCAATAACCAGTAAGTCTCAAACAATGAATATAAAACAAAATAAGACTCATAATATACTTGAGTGCTTGTTAGTTTGTTATCATAATATGACTCAATTGAGAAACAAATCAACAACGAATACATAATAGAACTAAATGTTGGAATTTAGAAACAATTTCATACTCAAGACTTGGTAATAGGCTCAATTCAGAACCCCAATGGGGCAGCCTACCGGTTAAGGCTTGTGGAAGGTGTAACAACCAACCCAAGTTCGAATCCGGGGGTGAGCAACCAGGGGCCACTGAGTATTAATCCTAGGGGAGCATGCTTTAGCTCTCGGTAAAAATTACCAAGGATGTAGTGTGGGCAAAGCCCAGGTAAACCTTATAAAAATAGGCTTAATTCAGAATTATAAGTGAGATTTGAAAAATCGATAATCTCAGTCTCATTGAATCCTAAAGCAATGAACCAAACCATGATTTGAGAAGTGAGAACAAATGAAAGATCGAGAAATGAGAACCAATGAAGGATTTTCTTGAATAAAAAATTGGTGAATGAATCAATGAACAATTGAATCAATGGATTGTAGATGGTATATCCCGAATTCTCAATTTCTCGATATATATGGTGAGATACTGGAAATAGAACCAATGAAGGATTCAATCTCCGTCTACTGATTTTTGATTTCATGAATCCTCATGACCGTTAATCGGTTGGAAATAGAATGTCTCTCTCTAAATCGGAACAATAAAAACGCAGAACCATGAAAGAACAATAAAATCGACCGGAAATTTTAGGGTTTGGGCGTTCACATATTGCAATTCGAAAACGTCTACACGACGAGCCAATGATACTACCAAGCCCTAGCTAGGTGGTTGAATCTTGGACCTATGTTTTTAGTTAAAGAAGAACTCCCAATTTGTTAAACCCAAACTAATAATAATAATAGATGAAAACTTGATGCCTCCTTAAACTTGATGTCCTATATGATCACACATACTGCATAATGCGAATGTAACATGTAAGAATGAAAATATAAGATACTTTGGGCCTATGAAAAAGATTTTGTAGCAACCAATAAAGTGCATTTTAAAAACCAAAAAAAGTAGGAATGAAAATATACCAATAAAGAAGTCATAAAAGTTTCAATTCTCAAATATATCATTCTTAAGTCATTCTAAAAAAGATGATTATTGAGTTTTCTTGACTATTTTGAAAGTGAAAGTTTCGTCGACAAGTGTTATTTCGTTTAATAGAACCATGACATAAATTTTCTTAACTGGTTTATGAATTTATTTTGTGGAAAGAAACTTAGTCTATGGAATTTGAATTCCTTCCATATGAAGGATTCTAAAATCCCTCATCTGATGGAATTCATTTCCTCCAGCAGATTCCAATTCCATCCTCAAAAGCCAACCAAACATGAGAATCCCTGGGAATTGGATTCCAATTCCCCCAGATTCCCAAGAATTTCAACGAACCAAACGCCCCCTTAAAGCCTTTGCTTAATAGCTTTGATTCCAACATAATCAACCAATTTTAAAACGGATTTTTAACATGGAGATTGTGAATAAAGCCTTCAAAATTTGGGGTCTAATTTTATATTGTTTAGCATTTTTCATTATCAAATGTAAAATTGTGCCTCATTATTGCTTCTGTAATTTATATATATATATATAGAGAGAGAGAGAGAGAGGAAAGTCCAAATGTGAACCACTTTTTGGTTGTAAACGAGAGGACAACCGAGAGCACGACACGTGACGGCTTTAAGTGTGGTCCCCCCCTTTAATTCAATGCCCATCCATGAATCGCGNCGTGGACCTGACGTGGCGCCTAGTCATCCGCCACGTGTCGCGCTCTCAGCTGTCCTCACGTTCACAACTACAAAGTGGTTCACATTTGAACCCACCCCTATATATATATATAGAGAGAGAGGGAAAGTCATACGAGAAACATGTCAATTTAAGAAAAAGTTAGGAGCAATCTCAGTCACAAATCTTCGGTTATGGTGGGTGTGATCACGGAGGGTTAACGCGATTTATGTGATCACGGAGG
>LUCG01203355.1:0-15038 GCA_001633085.1 Carthamus tinctorius | reverse complement strand
ATCAGCTAGCTTATCAGCTACCAGCTAGCTTATAAGCTAGTCCATCCAAACATAGCCTAAAGGAATTCTTTCAACTAGACCTTTCATCTCCTCGTAAAACTAAAATTCAAGATGTATAGGTTTGAGAGTTTTTTCTTCTTACTTTATGTACTAAAGGATACAAATGGGATTTGTTTATGCATAAAAAGGTAAAATGGGTAATATGCTACAAGTTCGATAAGGCTTGGTAGCCTCACGAGCCAAGTATTTTGTAAGTCGAACTTGACTCTAAACCCTACTCGAGTAGCTCAAGCTGGTTCACATTGAGTCAATTCCGGTTATTTTTCAAGTCGGTTTCGAATAGCTTGCAAGTTGTCTCTAGCTACATACATATAAGCTTCTTTTATTTTTATTAAAAAAAAATGTAGGTAATTAATTTTAAAGTTTAAGCCTCAATTTTTTAAAAGAAATTGTTTTTAATCATCTAGTAGTTTTTTAATTATTAGAGAAAAGAAAACGTAGGGGAAAATCTTATACCTTTTTTCTATATAAAGAATACATGTGAATTTTCACGTCTCCTCTATTGTCTATCTCGATTTGAAAACATCAGGACCATCTTTAATACCCCCTCATCGGCTCATCTCTATTGTCTATCTCTCTCGACGGTTATTGCAAGTCTTCATCTCCTCTCTCAGTCTCTCTGTTGTAGTGTCGTTGACAAGTTCGGTCTAGGTCCAACCCGTCCGAACCCAACTTATCGGTTACCTGAAGTCTTCGGTCGGAGTTCGGGTCCTCAAAAATCAATCCAAAAACTTCACTTTAAAACCCGAACTCGCCCGTGGCACACCCCTACCTCTGTGAAAGTCTGGCTCCTCGATCGGTGGTCGAGTCTGTAATGTCCTGTCCCATCTGGAAGTGATGGACAAGTCCGGCGACTTTATTCCCGTCGGCCCATGGCCTAGTACTCTGATTGTGAATGTGGGTGATATGGTTAAGGTTTGTCTTTCGATCACTCATTTTTTGAACCATATAATATATATACCGCAAAACTCACACACAATTCACAGTGTGGTATATATATATATAAATGTATCCCTTTTTTAATCATTTGATCTTTTAACTGTGTTAAAACACAGGTGTGGAGCAATGGTCGATTACGCAAAGTTAAGCAATGGCGGAGCCACCTTTAGGCTAGGATTAGCAATGGCCCACCCTGAGAAGCTTCAAAATGGAATTTTTTTTTAATAAGCCAAGCCAGTGTTTTTCATGCTAAGTTATATTAATTAAATATATGCCCACCCTTCTATTTGGTTTAAGTGACTTCACCAACAATACTTGTCCTCATCAAAGGTATTCTTTCTCTATATATTTCAAGATCACTTTATCATTTTCTAGAATTACTTTTCTAAACTAGAAATTGTTTTCTAACAGGGAGATAATGACTACATATGCCGGAGCCTGCCCGTGAGGATCGGAGAGAAAGAAACTGGTTGAAGGGCTGGGGGTAAGGAGTGAAACGGTTGGGTTTGAGAACTGGCCTTGCCAGTTTCGAATCAACAAGTATCACTAACTTCACCCCCTCGAAATGAAAATCTTTGGGAAATATGTATTATTGTCACAAACGAAAATCTTTGGGAAATATGTATTATTGCTATTTGTGTATCTCTTTTTTGCATATTCGAATCTTTAGGAAATATGTATTATTGCTATTCGTTTAATGAAACTTATGAGTTGGAATGTTTATACTCGCTTTGGTCAAATCTTCAGGAAATATGTATTTTGGAATATGTAATACAATCTTATTATACGAATGTGGAATGATTCGTTTTTTGTTACGTCTTGATTCCCAACACGAATTGAGTCTAGGATATGCTTTATAACTTGAAGGCTGATTATGAGTCCTTAATGCACATGGCTATTTATCAATTTCTGAGTGAATAATAGTTGGTTGATATGGACCTACGGTTCTTACAACGAGGTTTGAGATTGCCCGTAGATTTGCTCGGTAATTTAACTATTCAAGTAATTTACGATTCTTGTGCTTCATGTTGTCTGGCATCTTTTCCTACCGTCGGTTTCTCTATATGCTGCTTTTGTTTTGCAAGTCGAGATAAATGAAGAATAGATTTGCCAAAATGGCATATATGTTCTAGCTATGATTAGTTGACTTCTTAAAAAGAAGCATAATGGTTGGGTCATGGATGATTATTTGATTCATTTTTTGAGTTTATGTTCTCTCACAATATCCAGTCATGCAAGTATCAAGGCAGTGCGTTCAGCAGCTCCCGAGCCAAGAGTATCACCTAAACAAGCAGGGGATCTGATCGTGACTATGGGACCATTAACCAAATGATTACCGGGTAATGCTTACTAGCAAGAGTCACCACCCTTAGTTCTCTTATCGGATAACATTCTTGGCTATCAAAATGGATTGTTGGTAAGCGTCTTTACCTGGTAGGCACTTCCTGGATAAGAGTTATCTCCCTCACATACCGGGTAAGATTATCAGTCTTTGTTATGCGTCTTTCAGGGTAAGATTCTAAGTTGACATGGAGATGTTGAAGATGTTCTTTTTTAGGCCATGGTTTCCACAATTAGGGGCGGTTCACCAATGCTAACTGCCAACTTAAGTAAAGGTAAATGGCCAGGTAAGTGCTTACTTGGTTAGCATTTGGTAAATGGTCCCATAAATGAATGAAGATGAAAAGGGCCACGAAAAGCCTAAATTGTTGGGCTCTAAAAAGTAGCAAAACTACTAATGTTTGTTTTTAATATGAATGAACATACCAACGTCAAACCTAGAGGAAGTATGATGTTTAGAGTCACGGGTGAGGAACACAAACTAAAATGTCTTTGGAAGTCATGAGAGGGAAAAAAACATATGGTGTACGAATGTGGATCATGTAAAATAAAGATTTCATCGAGTCAAGAGAATATATTAAAGAAGTAGAACAGATGAATTGTAGTTTTTTACCATTCAATTAACAGTTAATCGTAGATAAGAAAAATAAAAGAAGAGTTACCAATTGTATATTCAACTCTGTTCCATGCAGTTGTAGCTTGTCTCGTCTCCTTTTAGGACAGAATCTGCATGCTAGCTAAAGAGTAGTTGAGACAAAGCAAAATCAGTAGGAGAATATATCTAATTCCATGTTGATACCGTGTTTTCTCTATATCTCTCTCTTCTTTCTCTCTTTTTTTTAATTAATTAGTTTAATAAAATAAAATGTATGGTTAAGATTGGATAAGATATAACATATGTATTGGGTAAGATAAAAGGCAGGAGTGAGAAAATGATGTGGCGTTTATGGTAGTGAAGGGAGGGTAAATTGGGTTGTGTAACTGATCGCCTTGGGGGAATCGTGCTTTTTATTTAATGATTTTTCACACGGCTTTACCTTTTTCTATTTAAAGAATACATATGTATATGCACGTCTCCTCTATGTCCCTCTCTAATTTTCTCCATCGATGTGGTAACACATTATTATATTCACCGACCCTGATTATATACACAGTTTTGTTTTGGGAATTCTTTCCACTATACCTTCTTTCATCTCCTCGTAAAACTAAAAATTTTGGGGGTTTTTTTCTTACTTTATATACTAAAGGATACAAATGTAATTTGTTTATGTATAAAAAGGTAATATGCTATAAGCTCAATAAGGCTTGTGGGCCTGATGAGCCAGGTATTTTGTAACTCGAACTTGACTCGAAACCCTGCTCGAGTAGCTTGAGCTAGGTTCACATTGAGTCAATTCCGGTTATTTTTCAAATTGGTCCTGAGTAGCTGAAGTGTCTCTAGGTACATACATGTAAGCTTCTTTTGGTTTTATTAAAAAAAATGTAGGTAATTAATTTTAAAGTTTAAGCCTCAATTTTTTAAAAGAGATTGTTTTTAATCATATAGTTTTTTTTAATTAGAGAAAATAAAAAGTAGGGGAATCTTGCTTTTTTCTATTTAAAGAATACATGTCTATCTTCACGTCTCCACTATTGTCTCTATGGATTTGATAACACATGATGATTATATTATGCACTCACTCGCCTCTTGGGACCATCATCAAATCCACAAACCCTTCGCTCTTGTACAATTGAATCGATTTTGCTTACTCTATGTCGCTTTGCACGTGAAATCATCCTTGCTAATCGGATTCTTGAAAATCGATTTTGGTTCCTGATTTCTAAAAATAGATGTGTGAATCGTTACTGTATTTCGTGTTGTAACCGATTTGTTGATGATCTATTTGGTTAATTGATTTTTGTTGCTTCCATTATCCATTTGGTTAATTGTTGCAAATTTTGAACCAGGGGCAAATTGGTCATTTTAACGTTGTTGAGTTCTATTCCATCTAGAAGTGATGGTGGACAGGTCCGGCCATTTTATTCCCATGGAATCATAGTTGTTCTATTCCATATATATATCCCTTCCATTTCGTTTCTTCTTAGCAATCCTCTCATCCGATTGTCATAAGAATCATAGTTGTTCTTCATCCAATCGCAACAGGTATAACCCAATCTTCAAGTTTTTTTTCAATATGTACATATATAGTTTGTGTATCGATGATCATTTATATTTGTAATATAAGTTTTCTGGGATGATTTAATTTTTTTTAAATTACCCATGTATTACATAGGGTTCAAACCTAGTATCAATAATAAAAAAGGAATCCAAAAAAAGCAAAGCACAATGTGGGAGGTTAAGGCATTGTTTGGTAAGAATAAGTTAACTTATAAGTTGGCTTATAAGTCACCTTATAAGTCAGGTACATGTTTGGATGGACCATAAGCTAACTTATAAGTTATAAGCTAGCTTTTTGAAAAGCTACTCCCACTAACCTTTTGGTGATTTACGAGTCTTTGTATTTTTTTTATTCCAAATATATCATTGCTAAGTTTTATACCACTAATTTTCAAACATATCTTTTTTTTTGTCCTTTTATAGTCATAAGCTACCTTATCAGCTAGTTTTTGCCAAACGTAACTTATTCATCAGCTACTTTATCAGTTATAAGCTACTTTATCAGTTATAAGTTAACTTATCAGCTAGTTTGCCAAACATAACCTAAATGATTGTTTGGTCATTTAAAGTTGATTTGTATGGACAAAATCACACTCATCCGTTAACATCTTACCAACCTAATGTTTTCGAATAAAAAGTTGTTGTACTAAACTTTTTCATTTTTTTTTGTCGGTCCTTAAATCAAATAAAGTTGCCTCTATGCCATTATGCGAATACAAAGCTGTCAAATAATTATTGGAGTGTATGTCATTCTGTGTCTAATAATAATGCCTTCCAAGTTGTCAAACAATATACTAGTGTTGTTCCCAAATGACTTCTATAAATCTGCTTTTTCTCCATCCACAATCTCCTTTCACGACCATCATCAAATCTGGTATCGATCTCGCCTCAAAACCTAGGAATTCTGGAACATGCGCTACTGCTCAGGTATACAATTGTTTATTCTTCCTACAAGACGATGAAGAACTTTCATCCCCTGACTCTGACTTTGAATGTGGGTGATATGGACAAGGGCCTCACCTCATCAAAGGTATTCTTTCTTTTCTCTCTATATTTCAACATCACTTTTATCATTTTCTAGAATTACTTTTTCTAAACTAGAAATTGTTTTCGAACAGGGAGATAGTGTGGACGAGGCATGGAAGCAACGATTCGTATATCGATTGCGTCTTTTCTGTTAGGTCCACGAGGGGTTATCAAACCACTACCTGAACTAGTGGACGATGATGACCATCCATGTGTCTACGTGCCAACCACCTATGAAGACTCCAGAAAGTTAAGGATGTCTACCAAGTTATAGGCAGGGGAAGCTCTGAAACTATTGGAAAGACCAAGGTTTGAAACCGATAAAGAATCATCGTCGAATAATTAAAAAATGCGGGTTTCAGTTTGTTTTAAGTAATGGAATAATAGTTTGTTTTTGGTTTGGTTACTGATTGATTTCTCACAACCGTTTATGTATTATTGCTATTCGTGTATCTCTTTTTTGCATATTGTCACAACTGAGAGAATCTTTAGGAAATATGTACTATTGCTATTCGTGTAATGAAAATTCTCAGTTGGAATGTTTATACGTACTCGGTTTGTTCAATGCGAAATTATGGTTACGCACTTGTTTTGGAACGTGTAATACAATCTGATTATACCTGTTCTGAAATGTGGAATACATCTGTTCTATAAATTTTGCAGCCCATACCATAATTGAATTGCATACACCTGTGTTTTCTACATACCAGAGTTGAATTGGAACCTATTTGCACATATCAGAAATTAACCAGTTTATACAAAAAACAGTTTGCACATATCAGAATTGAATTGCATTTCTGTTTTTTGCACAAACAGATTGTGTAAAACCAGGTCTGCACAAACATGGATTAGGCGCACCTACAAAGCAAGCTACCAGTCTCAAACTTGAGGCACCTACAAAGTAGAGAAGAGCGCTAGCCAACTAAGCTAGGGAGAACTTATTGCATAACTGTGACAAATTCCTTTTCTCCATACGTGCTTGCGGATTTTTGTAGTCCATTAGCATCAATACACGCTGTTTAAAGTTGTGCAACTCCCTGTTTCACATTGATTGGATTGAATTAGAGAGTTGCATAGCATAGAAGAGCAGCTCTGCACATAAACATGACTTGGATTAAATGATCAACCAATAGATAGATGACTATTTAATTAAATCATGTTTTCTCGAGCTGATCGTTCATATGGTTTTTGATTTATCTAGCTTTTTATGCTCAGATTAACACTACAGAAGTTCAGGAAATGCAAGACCATGGGGCTGGTGCCAGTTGAGGAAACAATGGTACCAAAGCCAACAAAAAGGAAACCCACTACACGAAAGCTTCCAAAGAAATGAATCAGACACAAGAGAACAATGTGAAGGGGGCTCAAGACGTAACGCACCCTTCCAAAAGAAGTTGTAAGAAAGAAGCATCCCAAATCTTCCAACAACAAGAGAAGTCAGATTATGATTCCTTACCCGATTCTTCTATTGGTAACGAGTATCAGACACAAGGTATTTACTGCTGGAGGAGGAAAGCTTCAATTTGGGAAGGGAAACAAAAGATATTCAAGATGCAGTTAATTCTCTTGAGGAGGGGAAGCTCTTGCTATTGGATGAACTCGTTGTATTGGAAGGCCTAGTTGATCCTTTGGATCTGGATGCCAGTCGGCCCCGTTTGCCATAACTTCTGCAGATACTTCTTTCTCTTTTCTTTCCAAATCTTTTAAGAGGCTAACAAGTTTATAGCTTCTTGTGTACGTAAAACTTGCATTTTGCTTAAATGTTCCAACTGTTGATGCTTGAATTTATGGCTGAATTATAGTCTTTTCTTCATTAGATACAATGTTCTAAACTTCTAATGTTAACATATATATGTTCAAGAAAACTGCACAAAACAGTATAATATATTTGTATAATTGCTAGCCGTTAGCTACATTTTCATCTGAAAACTGCCAGGAACTTAGTTCCACTCCTTTCTTCCTTACTATCTCTCAGGATGCCGATGTTTGCTTAAATCTTTGGCTTCTAATTACACGACTACACCCAAGTTAGAAAAGCTCAGCTTGGACAACTAGAGGTGTAGTAAAACGTCGCTTATAGTTTTTCCATTGCAAGTAACCAAACACGTAACCCTGATATGGTGCGGAAATCTTGAAAGTGATAGTGAAGTTCATTTTCTGGCCATAGCGGTTGAGAAATACATTGATAATGTTAAGCATTAACGGGTTATCATACTCGTTTTTTTTTTCTCTAAAAAAATATAATATATGAAAAATGTAATTTTTAAATGGAGATTCTAGTAAGTAGAGTACCTGTAACAAATTTCCAATATAGAGAAAATATGAGAAAGGGTGTGAAAATTTTAATTTGGAGAATATCTGCTCACTTTCTTACTTCATTTTGAGAACATGTTTAAGCAAAAAAAATTGTTTGAAAATTTCTAAAAGAAGATACCAAAAAGAATCCTTGAAGTTAAATATTTAAAAGAAACATAAGAATTACAGTTATTTGAACGCCTACCTAGGAAACTGTAACGTTTTCAATGAAGAAGTTGAAGGGTCAACTTGAAGCCTTGCCTCTTCCTGCACATTAATTCTGATAATCATAACAGTCTCTCTCTTGGTTGCTTGTGTATTGTTACTTGGTAATTTCTTAAAGGGATCGATCACTGAAGAATATTGGCCAATCATGGATACAGATAAGAATAACAAACCTGAAAACAAGTTTCAGGATCTGGTTCATGTGGTTTTTTCTTGGTCCCTTCATGATGTGCTCAATAGAAATCTCTACAATGCCAAGGTTTGTAAAACATTTCTTCTTATATATGTCACTTTTTAGCAGATTATGAATTTATCTTATTTGTATATATATATTCTATTGGGATGCTCTCATGCACCGTTGTCAAACTATTTATGCATGTCACATTTTACTACAACTAATTAACTCGAATTTTAACTTTAAAATAAACACTTGAAAAGCTTTCATTCTAAAGCAACCAGTGCAGAACTCTTAATTAAATTCTTTATTGTTATTTTCATGAATCAAACAGGTTGCAGAGATTCCAAAGACATTTTCATCTGTAACCGACTACACCAAGTCATTCGTTTATCCTCTTTATGAGGAAACACATGCGGATTTGCTTTCAAATATACTAGCAGTTGATCGTTCTCCTACTGCGGAAATTGTTAGGCTGCAAAGGTCTAAAGATTTTAAGCTTCCCAAAGAGTTATATTACGTCGTCTCGCTTAAGAGGCGTCAAGGGTCTTATGTTCCTGAGGGTGGAGATCTCATTGCTTTCACTGATGTAAAGCCAAAATCCGTTGACGATCTTAAGAGGCCGAACAAGTCTTACCTCATTGCGTTGGTGAAAGGCGTGGAAACCAAAAAATCACTGTATAAACTTTTTATTCTATCATCAAAACCAATAAATGAAGAAGTTGATATTAAGAAAGATTTAAGAAGCGTTAGGGGCCGGGATGATGTAAAACATTTTGCAGTCCATCTTAAGAATTTGACAACAAATATCCGAATTTCGCGAGCCCTTCGCTCGGAGATACAAGAAGACACATTGAAGATGATACAAAATGTGCTGGGAGTGGATTTTTCTGTAAGATCAACAAACACATTTTTGTTAATAGCGTTTAAACAAAGTCTTGCTCTCTTTAGTTTGTTTTGGAAAATAACTTAATCCCCTGCCATTTCTAGCAGGTTGAAAAAAGTTGTGCAGAATGTTCTGTTGATACATCTAGAGACCAGAATTTGTTTAAGATGAGGGAAGCTCTGAAATCATTGCAGCTTGATAGTTCGCAAGAAGCTGCTGTGTTGAGCTGCATTGCTGCAAGAGAATGTTGTCACCAAAGGACTATAAAGTTAATATGGGGGCCTCCAGGGACTGGAAAGACTAAAACAATCGGTTCGTTATTATTTATGTTGCTGGGGATGAAATGTAGGACTCTCACTTGCGCTCCCACGAATATCGCTGTTACAGGAGTTGCCAAACGGGTTATGAGCTTGGTGAAAGACTCCTTGTTGTATGATACTTATGGTCTAGGAGATGTAGTTATATTTGGGAATAGAGAGAGGATGAAGATTGATGATTGCAAAGACCTTGTAGATATATTCTTAAATACCCGTGTCAACATTCTTGCAGATTGCTTAGCTCCATTATCAGGATGGAAAGGTAGTAGTGCATGGATGATCTGTTTTCTTGAAGATCCTGAGTATCAGTATTTGTTGTACATGAAGGATGATCTAAGAGGTGATGATGTAGAGGGTGGTGGTAATGGTGATAGCAACAAAGAAGATGAAAATGATGAGAATCTGGTTTCTGAGCCTGAGGATTCAGATATCTTGACGAAAAAGAAGGAAGCAATGAAAAATAAGAGATGGAAAACACTCATTGTAAGTACCTTGGAAGGTGAGAAACAAAGACATGGTAGTGAGACCAAGTTCAATGCTGCAAATGAGTTCCCTTCGAAGCAAAAATCAGATAAAAGATATTATCAAGAAAGTAATTTGACTTTTGAGCAGTTTGTGACAAAAGGGTTTGAGTTCCTTGGAAACCATCTTATATCTTGTATTGAGAACTTGTACACACATATGCCAACATCTTTCATTCCGGTTGAAGCAGCACAAAAAATGATCGCCCTTGTTCGTTGTCTTAAACTTTTAGGAGAGTTACTGAAACAAACAGTTGCTACAAATGGACGGTTAAGAGATGCTTTGAACGGATTAGGTGATGCTAGGACTAGCGGAATTAGTACTTTACATGCTTGCAGAATGGAAACTCTTGAAATGCTCAAATACCTTCAGACGACCCTTTGTTTTCCAGAATTTAAAGAAAGTAGTGAAATTGGTAACTTCTGTTTGGATAATGCTTGTTTGATATTCTGCACTGCATCAAACTCCATCAACCTACATAGAAAAGCAGAGAAATCTTTAGAATATCTTGTCATCGATGAAGCTGCTCAGCTGAAGGAATGTGAATCTCTTATACCTTTGCAGCTTGGAGGTCTTCACCATGCTATCCTTGTTGGGGATGAAAGACAACTCCCTGCCATGGTTCAAAGCAAGGTTTTCAACTTTTATTTATTAGAGTTATATATAAGTCTCACTCTTATGTATATCGATCAATGTGTTAATGTGCTGTGTGCCTAATAAATAATTTGTTGCATTGTGTTGATAGATTAGTGAGAAGGCTGAATTCGGAAGGAGCTTATTTGAGAGGCTAGCATCACTTGGGCATAAGAAGCATCTTCTTAGTGTCCAGTATAGAATGCACCCATACATAAGCCGGTTCCCAAATAAGGAGTTCTATGACAAACAAATCATGGATGGTGCGAATGTGAAGAACAGCTGTTATGAGAAGCGTTTTCTTCAAGGGAGTATGTATGGTCCTTACTCTTTTATAAATGTAACTCCTGCCAAGGAGGAACTTGATAGGAATCAGAGCACAAGAAATCTCATGGAAGTGGCTATTGTTGCTGAAATAATTGCAAGTCTCTTTAAAGGTACCTGTATCTCTCTTTCTATATATATGTGCATATATTATTGCTGATCGTTGAATTCTTATGGTTGTATTTATAGAATCCGTGGCAAGAAAACAACGGGTGAGTGTGGGTTGCATATCACCATACAAGGCTCAGGTAAATGCAATACAGGAAAAACTTGGCAATAAGTACAAGAATTCTGAACATCTTTTTTCTGTCAAAGTCCGATCTGTTGATGGCTTTCAAGGGAGTGAGGAGGATGTAATTATTATATCCACAGTGAGATGTAACGGGAAAGGATCAGTTGGTTTTCTTTCGAATCATCAAAGAACAAATGTGGCACTCACCCGAGCCAGGTAACATACATATCAACTCTTCTTGTTTGTTATGTTTTCTCTTTGTTTTGTTCTTTCTAGTTGAATGCATGACTTTTTCATTTATCCCATTTGATTTTTTATACAGATACTGCTTGTGGATTGTGGGGAATGGATCAACTTTGATGAATAGTGGCACTATTTGGAAGAAGTTAGTAGTTGATGCCAAGGACCGTGGCTGTTATTACAATGCTAGTGAAGATAAAAACTTGACTGAAGCTTCCTTGAGTGCTCTGATTGACCTTCGCCTAACCGTTAGCTTATTCAATATGAATTCATGTCTTTTCAGTGAGGCCAAATGGCAGGTACGTATTTGTAGTAATCTTGGTACTAATTGTGTAATGGTTAATTTGCTCAAATCATAAAAAAGAATTGCAAAGGGGAAAGAGGTTTAATGCATTTGATTAACTTTAATTTCTTGCACACATGATAAA
The DNA here is from genome assembly GCA_001633085.1 of Carthamus tinctorius. NCBI lineage: Eukaryota > Viridiplantae > Streptophyta > Magnoliopsida > Asterales > Asteraceae > Carthamus > Carthamus tinctorius. The sequence continues at coordinate 3,237 of LUCG01203355.1, read as the reverse complement.
GAGATGTTTTTTCTTTTTTTGCTTGTGGTAGGTAACTTTTAGTGATGAGTTCTTGGATCATATTGCAAGATTTAGCAACCGTGAAATTGTGAAGAAAGTAGTTTCTCTTTTGGTTAAGCTTTCTACTGGTTGGCGTCAACCGCAAAAGGATGGAAACACGAAAGCAATCACAGTTTATACATCTGACTCAATATACCTTAGGACTTATAAGGCAGTGGTGTCTCTTCTTGGTAAGCTTTCTAGCTTCTGGTATCAACCACAAAAAGATGAAAACCGCCAACCGATCATAGAAGAAGAAGCATGTCCACTCTTGGAGAAGTACAATGTTACACAAGATATGGTTTTGATTTGGGGTGTAGACATTGTAGCACGAGATTCTCTTTGCGTCCAGGTGCTAAAGATCTGGGATATTCTTCCTGCCACCAAGGTCGAAGAGGTATCAAAGATGTTGATGAAAAAGGCTTATGGGAATTATAACGAAACAATGATGAGTCGCTGCAAAGAAAAATGTGTTGATGGGTATGTTTGAGTTGCATTAGTCCATTTGTTTATATTCAAACATATGTTTGATGATGCATGTGTTATTGTCAGTTTAATTTCAAACAGATTTTTATTGTTTTTGAAAATAATTAACAGGAATCTTAGGCTTCCAATTACATGGCCAATGAACTCGGAGACCGATCCAAGTTGGTCCTTGGCAAAGCAATTAAGTGGATTGGACATAAGGAACCAACAGGCATTATCATCGTCATCAAGAGCTTCGAGTGGCTGGTGAGTTTGATCGGGCCCTTGTCATTATTTGTATCTTGTAGAAATTTGGTTTGAGTTTTCTGTTCTTGTTTTTTTTTACTTTTTAGGGGGTTCGGTCGTACAAGATCAATCAGCAGGTATGGTGGTTCAAGCTCTCGAGGTAGGGGAAACCGGTGGTAAAACCCTGCGGTTTGTTCGATAAGGAACTTAAGTTTGAAAAACATGAACATGATTAGAAGATTGATTTGCAGGTGGATATATATGTCGTGGCTTGTAATCCATGAATATTTAGATTTCAACACTAATTAGTGTAAGTTTTTGGTCGTGTTGGATTTATGTGATGTTAATCGTTTGCATGCCGAAATCATATGGAAATGTCATTTGTTCTAGCATTTTCATAGGACAAAGAAATAACAAAGTTAAAGACTGTTTTGGAAAGAATTTTAACCCAGTTTCTACTATAACTAACATGTACAACCTATTTTTTTTCTTTCTACAAGAAAGAAACTTGAGCTTTGTTAATTGTTACAATAACTGTAACACCCTTTTTTAAATAGACAATGGAAGTTGCTTTGGAAACCTTAACTCCTTAAGCAAACCAGAAAGTGCAACACCCAAAGATTTAAGAATCACCATACAATTTACCAAGTTACCCCTGATTCTAGATGGCCAAATATCGGTTATGGGCTGGACCCAAAGATGCCTTTTGTAATCGGTTCGATCCTGACCAATCACCAAATACTAACAAACAAGTTTTTGTTATGAGTGGATCGATCAAATAAACTAACAATTACAGTTTTATTATTAAGAATTGTGTCAATCAAATACCGTAATTAAATAGTTTACACTCATGCATCATGTCACATAAATAGATACAAGAAATGTTGCAAATGCATGTACATTGGATTGCAAACCCACATGTAACTACGCCACCATCCACGAAACAAACAAACAAAATGTTACTAAACAAAAATTTTATGACATTATTGCACAAAAAATCTTCCATAGACCGGTCATACTACTATAAACGATACCCTTAATGCTCAACCTAACTAGTTATATTCAAACTAGTGGCGGATCCAAGATTATTTCCTAGCTAGTAGGATTACCTTTAAAATAGATTAAAGGTCCGAAAAGTTGTTTGATATATTTTTGTCTAATTCCATCATTTCGAAAGATTTTTTAACTTTTGTTGATAAATATCAAGGGATTTTTAAGCTTTTTTGATCGTTTTTAAGGGATATTTTTGGTTTTTTTGCTGATTTTGAAACACTCTTCTTGGTTTTTTGATAGATTTCAAAGTAATTTTTTTATTGATGGGTCCTAGAAGAGAATTCAATGGGGGACACAACTATACGAGATTAAATAATTTTGATTTTTGCATTAAAAATATTGTTTTTTTCATTTCTAGTGGGGTCCACCCCCCACACCAAGAGATGTAGATCCGCCCCTGGTTCAGGCTGTCTGAGTTGCAATAATGAACTCAAGCTCCAATCCTAGTTGATTCTTGACGAATCAATATATTGTTTATCATAAGAAATAACACTGAATTCAAAAAATACTTATTACTCATATAAAATTGTTATTTGAGTATTTCTAGTGCAAAATCAAATAATTGTTATTTCTAAATTAGCCATATTTACCATATCATTTTTACATAGCATTATCAATTTTATGATATACTTATAAAGATTGACATCATTTTAGATCACAACACTATATTTAGAGTAACACTCTATGTAAATCGATATAAATCTAGTTAGATTTTCATCTTAACTCATGTTTATGTTTTTCATAGCCGCTATAAATATTTAGGGTTAAATTAATTAACTTTTTCAGAACCATCGATCTTATAATAAAAAACCTATGATGGTTATAGCTTGATGTTTTATTCTTGTTTTAAAGATAGAAAAGTACTTAATATTTGTATATTTAATATCGGATAACATATAATTGGATGATCTACAAAAAACAGTGGTAATTTTAAAATCTTAAATACAAATATAAGTTTTTATAGGTGGTATTTTTTTTTAAATGCAGGAGTTCTCTTATTTCATAATAAAAAATCTAGTATATTACAATACAAAAATAAAATTTATACAGATGAAATAATTAAAAAGACTTAAGGAGATGAATAATAGAGAATATATATCAAGATTTTCTAGGCAAACGATATTACACTTTGATACTGGATAAAGAATACTTAAAGAAACAATAAACAATACTATAAATGAAAGATCGAATTAATTTATTACATATTCTCTTCCCTAGTGTAATTAATTAATACATACATGGGCCCTTAATATAATACTANTTTACCTCTTAACAGTTCCATTAAGAAGCAACCTTTGAATAGTTAAGAGGTGAATCCTGTTTGGCAAAAAAAATGGACTGCATCTTAATGGTTCCAAAATCCTCTGAATGATTAAGGGGCTGTTTGGTAGTTGCTGAATGGTTTAGTGTTGGATGATTAAGTGGTCAGAATGA
>LUCG01203280.1:0-10810 GCA_001633085.1 Carthamus tinctorius | reverse complement strand
CGGCTGTCCTCACGTTCACAACCAAAAAGTGGTTCACATTTGAACCCAACCCTATATATATATGCTCTCCTCCTGCTTCCCTTAGAATTAGATAATGGCTTTTAGGATGTCCGATACTAAAAGTGGGTCCATCTCCGGCCCTTCCAGGTCGCCGGAAACAGAAAATGATGATCCTGGATCTACTACTACAGATGTGGTCACGACTCAGCTCCAACTGGCTCATCATCATCATCGATCCACAACGGATCTCCAAAAAGAGGCGGTTCTTCGCCGGATTCGTTACCACAAATGCGTAAGCAAGCTCAAAGGCGCATTCGAATCTCTTGTGCAGGTGAAGAAGAATAAGAGCCCTAGCGACAAGTGGTTAGAACCGGACGATGCTTTCACTTCTCCTTGAATTGAAGGTACTGCCATGGCGATTACAGGTGACACAGACCTTCTTCATGCGGCCCTTTTCAGCTCAACGAATTGTAACGTGATTGGTCAGTGGCAAATACGTAATTTACTAGAAATTCAAGACCTTATTTATGTTTTTGTTTTTTTTTAATAAAAAAAATCTTAAAATATATTAAAAGGAGTTGATGTAAATAAACACCTCAATGGTTATTCTTGTTATAGATGCGTATCGTGGTGATATGTCGGTGAAGTTGGAATAAAAGTATGATTTTGATAGATATGGTTTATATATGTATGCATGAATATAAGATTGATAAAATCTAGGGGTTGGGGTTCAAATGGAAACTCAAATTTGATTGTGAACGTTAAAACAGTCGAGAGCCTGTCAACGTGTTTATTTTGTGGGTCGTGTTCGGGTTGTTTTATGGGTTCGTGGATCGGCAGTAGCAGACAAGGGTAGGTGTGACCGGCAGCGGCGACAGCATTGATAGAAGACAACGAGAGAGGCTAAAGCTCTAATACCATGTGAGAACATGTGGAACCCCCATATGTAATCACCAAAAGAGCCCTTGAGGAGAAAGGGGAGGTTCCAACATATAGAGAAAATTCGGTCCAAGTCTAGCCGATGTGGGACACTAACACCCCCCTCTAACAGAGGCTAGATGAAGGGCCTAGAACAACCAGGAGAGAGCCTAGAACGGCCAGGAGAGGGACGACGTGTCAGTCTCTAGAGTGGTAGACCTTGTCTCTGATACCATGTTAAAAATCATATGGGTTTGATGACGACAATGATGATGATGATGATGATCGAAGAACACGAGAGAGAGGCCAAAGGACTTGAGCCATTTTGTATTAAGAGAATAATGAAAGGTTACAATACAAGTAAAGGAAACCTAATCTACATATATACATGTACAGTATAAGAATGGGCTACAAGCCAATGGGCTATATACACTAACAAACTTGTCAATCCATTTACTTTTTTTAACATTTTTAAAAAAACATTTTTTATATCACACAATTTTATTTTGAATTTCGAGTGTTACTTTTTCAATTTCAATGTCTAAAGTCATTAATCAAATTTTATTTGGTTTGTATTTGAAGTTTTGAAGTAACTTGTATTTGACCCATCAACTCGTTTATGAACCGCCAACCCGTATAGTTAAACGGGTTACATTGATCGTGTTTGGGTTGGCGGGTTAGGGTTGAAAATTTCGACACGATTGCCGTATTTGGACTGAACCTTTCTGACCCGCCAACCCAAACACGTCATGATTACCCCTAGATTAATTTAGTCTGTGTGTTTTAATGAAATTTATGGTTAAAGTCTTTACATTTCATTAATTACGGGTATGGTCACTATGATATTCAGACATGGTTTCACATGGTTCCTATGTAACACAGTTAATGTTTGATTGATAATGTTTTTAGTGTTTTCCACTTTTATCTCATTATCTTTTTTTAATTGATATAATGATGTGATCTCACCTATTAAGTGTGGGTTTGAACACTGTTTTCCGATCGTTCTAATTGTTGCTAAGATTGATAAGAGCCAATTCTTTTGGTTACATATCTTTTGATTTTATGTTATTTTTTTCCTTTCTTATTCACGATTTCTTGGGGTTTAGGAATCACATATTGGTAATGGGTTTTGTCACAAGTTGACTACCAGTGACTACTAAATTATAAGGAATCATCCTCTCATCTACTTTCTTTTTATTTGGTTTCTTAGGATCAAAATTCAAGTATTAATAGTGGGTCTAATCATAAATTGACGGGATTCCTATTATTTTTATTGCGAGAAAAAGANCAAAAAAATAGGAAAACAAAAAAACGAAAGAAATATTGTTTTCTTTGTTTACATGTAGGTCCCGTTTACCAAACACTTACCCGGGTAAGTGGTTTACCAACAAAATTTAACACTATCACTTATTTATCGGGTAAGATTTGAGTCCACAAAAACGGTATCGTATGCAACAATTTACCTGGTAAGTGCTAACCATGGTAAGAGATGACGTCACTTATCGGGTAAGACTCTCATCCCTGCCTTCGCTCTTACTGGGGTAAGATTTTTGATCTTTGTCATATGCTTTTGGTAAGGTAATATGACTTGGTAAGTGCTTATTTGGATAAGTGTTTAGTAAGCGGCTCCGTAGATGAAAATTCGAGACAAATCTTTTTGAAGAGATGGAGAATGATCTATCGTTGTTGGTATTCAAATACATCGAACAAATGAAAACTTAAATGGGCTTAAATGATGAAAAGAAGAATTTGGATCAATGATGGAGATTAAAAGAAGTACTTGTTTGAACTTTTAAGATTGCAAGTTTTTGGGCCATTTCCAAGAGTAAATTGAGGATCCCTTATCTTGGCAGCCCAAATGAGACTACTTTCATTGTTTTTAGCTTTAATTGAGCCCAATATTAGTGTATGAAAAGCTTAATATGTTTTTAGCCTACTTTTATGTTTAGGTGAAAAAAGTTTATAGATACGGATTTATGGTATATCTAGGTTCATGAATTAAAGGTATGCCTTTAATTTTAGATTTTAATTTTGAGTCTCTTGAATTGTCCTTTTAACCTTATATACAGGAACCTTTTGTAATCATTTGGAAGGAACAAGAATTGAAGAATAAGAAGTATATTTTACTTTCTTTAAGAGTTTTGAACTCTATCAAATTTAAAACTTATCAAGTGGTAATGTAGCTTGTGGCATTCAATACTTATCAATCAACTTGGTGGGTTGATTGTGGCGTGCTCCTATAGCAAGGTTGCCTCCTTGATAGGCAATGAGTCGTGGTTTCCACCATATCTATCTTAGCAACTATTAGAACCATTGGGCAATACTGTTCAAACACACACTTAGTGGGCGAGATCCGAGGTTCGAAAAAGCTCGCCACAATAGTCGTCATGGCGTGTCGTGGCTCAAGGCTTGTGTCTCACGCCACGTTATGCCCGAGGCACGTCGTGGTGTAATGCGCAGTTTTTGTAACATGATATCTGATTTAACTTATCTTTTTAATGTCTTATTTGTTAATGTTTAATATATAACTTAATTTAAATTGTTTCTTATCATTGATTCATAGGGTAATAGTAGGAAAACATATGTTTATGTATATAGTATTATGTATGATATAGAGATCTGCTACCATAAGTCATGCCTTGAAAAACACCATGACCTCGCCATGTCTTCTAAGGCTTAGGGCTTGGCCTTGCAGCCACGCCACGCCTCATGTTATTTAGAACCTTGACGAGATCACATCATATAAATTATTATTACGAATAAATTAATTAACATGGGGCTATGGTCGTGGAGTGATATATTGTTCTATGTATGTATGTATGCATGCATGTTTGTATTTATGTGCGTACATATATACATACATATGCAGAGAAGTTGATTTAACGTAAGAAGTGATTATTAGCCGTTAGATGCATATTAGGATGAGATGCACCAAGATAAAATGTATTGGATCAGGCCTCGTATCAATCGCTATTTATGGGTGGGCTTGAGATTAAAAGTGATTCAAAGTTTAGATCCAATTCTCACACTTCTTATGCTAACTCAACTTCTCACTCGATTCTTTGCATATACAAAGTTATATTCCGATGAGAAGTTGATGTCTACCTAGTTATCAACCGTTGAAAGAGAAGTGGATGCATAAAAGAATGAGATGCACGGAGATAAGATGTACCGAGATACACTAGATTAGTTATCTTTTAAAACGCAATTCATGGGAGGCATGAGATTAAAAGTGATCAACGGTTCAGATCTACTTCTTACATTTTTCACGTTAACCTCAACTTTTCACACGATCCTTCACACACACATGCGCACGTGCACGCACACACATGCGCACACGTGTGTGCACACACACACACACATAGGATTGGGTTCTGGTGAGAAGTATCAAATTTGGTGAGAAACATGAGAAATGGTATCAACCGTTGGAGGAGAAATGAACAAACATTAATATGAGAAGTAATTAAAAGTGATCAAAGGTTTAAAATCACTTCTTACCAAAAATGACACTTCCTATATGATCTCATGCCTATATATATATACATGTGTGTGTGTGTGTGTATGTGTATGTGTATGTATGTGTGTAATTGAGAAATTCTATTACTTTGTTTTCACTAAACAATGACATAAAAATGGAAAAGAATAAAATAACTCTCACTTAATCCTTACATAATGGTCAAACATTGACAATATTAGTCACATAGATCATATGATCGTAATAAACTGAATACAAGGATGATTATATTCATAATTAACAAAGTCTATGAACTTTAACCATAATTTTCATTAAAATATAAGAACCAAATCGATAATTCACTCTAATAACAGCAGTACTAATAACTTTTATGTTAGATAGAATGATTTTGTTCAATTTTATTTTTTAGAATGAAAATCGTTGCATTTGATCATTCGTTTATATTAATATAAGAATTGTCGGGGAATCTAATATTCCCAATGAACTCATATTTTATTTAAAAATGCAACTAAACACAATTAATGAATATGTAAAAGAGAATCTAATCAAGTCAACTTTCTTCGAACGAAACACCAGGGTCGTATCTGGGGGAGGGGTCTAAATTCTTGTAGCATATTATTTAGTAGTTTAGAAAAAGTAGTAAATAAATAGACACATTTTCTTAGAATCTAATAAAACCCAAAAGTAATTAAATAATGACTTGTATATGTATTTATATTGCAGAAGAAAATGTGTAAAAAGATAATTGGTCGTTCATATTATCGACTTATTGTATTGCTTATTGTTTCTTCTAGGTTTTTTTATGAAGTAACAAAGTCTAAATCTGTTTGCCTTAATATATTTCCACCATTCACTTTGCGCTTACTCTTTTGGATATTTCATTCGCATGAATAATATTTTTATATTATGGTAAATGCCTTTGTTATTAACTACGGAAACTTTTACCCTCTCAAAAACAAAATACTCCATCATATGAGACACTTGAACTTATTTCTATATTTAGCATTTCAAGACTATGCTTGCTTTTTTCTTACCTAATATTAAATGTACTAATCTTAAGTACTCTCACAACCCTAAAACAAAAAATAAGATCTCAAGCTATAAACGAACATGAGCTTTTAATTCTAAGATAGATGATTCCGAAAATGCTTGTTTTAATCTTAACATCTTAAAATGATAATGAAAAACATCAACATTAACTAGGTGAGGGAATCACACTGATTTATGTTGATTTACATAGACTGGTACTCCTATTATTGAATATTTTGATGTCAAACGATGCTAATTTATATGCTAATATTGTACATTTTTTATGATGAAATGGATTGGCAATGTTATGTAAAAAAGATATAATTGATAATATTAATTTAAAAATGATTATTGATTGATTTTGTGCTTAGAAATACTTGGAAAAATCGTTTAATATGAATCATTAGTATATATTGAATTCAATGTTATTTCTCACTATAAAAACAATATATTAAAGACTTTTTCTTATACTTGTCAGTGATCATTTTTTACATCTCGCTAAAAATTCATAAGTATCAGAAATAGACTTACAAAAGCATCACCTATACCTCCATCTGAATTTAATGGGAGACAAAGTATAAATAAAACTCATATATATCTTAATTGGATGTATTTAAAATTTTGGCAATAAAAAGTGGGTGAAGTACTAAACAAAAACCACTGTTTCATTATACACAATAGTGTTAGGGTTCGTTAGATGAGGTGATGGCATCGTCGAAACTCCGTTCCTTGCGTTCTCTTCTTTTGCCAAGAATAGAAGTCCATTTAACAGCTACGAAACTTGGATTCAGATTGGAATGTTATTACTTGAATTCGTAGTTCGTAGTTACTTCTGAAATAGTGCAAAAAGAAGTGCTTCAAATCGTTCAAAAAAAGCGTTATAATAAGTTGTTAGAATGAAGTTGAACAACTCAACAACTTTTATTAATAAAAGCAACTAGTCGTTTACGAGGGCATGTTTGACTTTTGTATGTTTTTAAACTGACCATCTCAATATTACATTAATAAAGTAGCTACAATTAGCATTTAGTAATTAGTTACAATACTCAAAGAGTATGTATGATTTGTGTAAGTAGCACTCAAATATATCTGGTTAGACATACACAAACATATGTGAGTTTAATGTGATTTTGAACTAGGATACACATATATGTACATGCTTTAGTATTTTTCAATATGTGCATGGTACTAGTTTACTGATTAAAATTTTAGCTTATATGTTTATCATACATGTTATAATACTTTGGAAGTTCAGTTAAAACTAGTAGCATGCATCTCAAAAGTAATTAAACTAGAAAGCAACAAGATTAAGGACAGGCGTAGTCTTCTTAATTAGAGCCTTTATCGTGATATGATACTTTTTTTAAGTTCAGCTTTGTGTTAGACTAGAGATGTTCTAATTTAGTCACTTTAGTATTTCAAATCACAGTTGTCGACGAAATATGTTTTGGAACTTCTATTGCAGTTAATTTCAGTATTTTCTTAATATATTATATGATTTAGTGGTTCTCACAATTCAACAATAACATGTTCAATATGACTTACAATGAAATTCGTATAATGTAAATGTTTCGTCATTCACTACAAATATCATATTTCATGTACATTTGATTTTGACAAAAGAAAACTATATTCAATTTTATTTTTTACTTATTTATCTTGTGGGAAAAAAACTACAAAGTTGTGTCATACTGATAATTATGAAAACATATGAATACATTAATATTGTAACAGGTACAGACGTCCACAACAATTATTACTACCGAGTTTATCAAAGCTTATTTCTTATAGTTACAATTTGCCAAGACTAGTCTATATAGTTTGAAAAACCCTTCTAATAAAAGTTTAACACAAATAAATAATGTACAAGTTTAAAAGTTTTTCTTTTGCTTTTCTTTTTGCATTTTCTATAAGTATATAAAGTCCTTAGAATGTATCAAAACACATTATAATACTGTTACCATGAAAGTCGTATATTGAAACTGATAAGAGTGACAACTCCTTGTTCATCATCCTCTCTTGAGAGCCGTCTACATCACCGATCAAATAGACAGATTTTAGTGTTTCACGTATCATTGTTTAATAATATCACAATTCACAAGTTTGCATTTTGACAAACTTAAATAAGTTTTCTTTGTAATTTTTTTTCAAACATACAATTATCATTTTTTAACAAATATACAAATATAAGTGGACACTAGCTAAAGAAACATTTCAATCAAATGGACTAATTTATGTACAAACAAATTTCAAACATAAAATAATCCGAAAACTAAACCGACCAAACGAATATTTTACATATTACTTATATCGAAAAGAAAAATAATTATGATCCATTTGTAGTAACCCCATAATTATAACTTTTCTTTTTGATAACCAATAAATATAACTTTTAAAAATCATAATATGATAAGATAAAATAAATGGAAAGTACACAAAGGAAGCTTCTTCCATGGGAGCAAATCACGGTATAGTTTTTGTGGGTCCAAAAACCAAAAAGCAAACACATTTGTCGCCTGATTTTGTGCTACTTTAACATGCTCTACTACTACTTTCCTCCACATTTCCTTTAATGTTTGCATATATATAAACACCATTTCTTTACTCCTTTTCTATCCATCCCATCGGTAGGAGTTGAACCTACGAATTGTCGATTGGTCTTGTAAGAGATACCAAGTCGATCCTGTTTATCTTTGACATACGAAAAATGGCTTTTCTTTTCTTTCTTTGTATCTTCTTGTTCTATACGGTATCGTATTCTCAAGCTGATGTTCATGCCACAACTCGACCTCTTGATGGTATGTTATTTCAACTTGTTTTGAGTGAGTTTTATGAGTTTGATTTGTTTTTTATTACATGTTGGAGTTCTTTTACTTGTATGGTTTCATAATGGTAACAAATGGTTAGAGAGACCCGCATCAATCTTTGAATTTTGACCTGATGAGCTTATGTTTTCTTTATCGTATTTTTGAGTATAGGGTTTCTTGCGAATGGTAACTTTGAACAAGGGCCAAGTCCTTCAAACATCAAGAAAACAGTGATAATAGGAAAATACTCTTTACCTAAATGGGAAATATCGGGCATGGTGGAGTACGTCTCCAGTGGGCCCCAACCAGGTGGGTTCTACTTTGCAATCCCACGTGGGGCCTACGCAGCTAGGCTTGGCAATGAAGCTACCATATCCCAAACTATTGACCTAAAGGTGGGGACAACGTACTCCTTGACGTTTGCAGCCACAAGGACTTGTGCTCAAGACGAGGTGTTAAGAGTCTCGGCTTCTGGCCAATCGAGCGATCTTCCGATTCAAACTGTGTATAGTAGTGATGGAGGAGACACTTATGCCTTTGCTTTCAATGCTACTTCAAATAAGGTCAAGGTCACTTTCCATAACCCTGGTGTCCAAGAAGATCCTGCTTGTGGGCCCCTCTTGGATGCTATTGCAATAAAGGAGATGGTTCCTATAAGATATACTAAAGGTAATACAATATATGTTTTAAAAGAATACAACATTTTATGTTATTTTAATCTGTCTTAGAAATACGTTTCCTTTTCTAAAACGAGTTGACTGTGACATGTAGGAAACTTGGTGAAAAATGGCGGTTTTGAGAATGGTCCACATGTGTTCAAAAACTACTCAACTGGAGTCCTCCTCCTCCCCAAAATACATGACATTGTTTCTCCACTCCCTGGATGGATCGTTGAATCGCTCAAACCAGCAAAATATATAGACTCCAAACACTTTTCGGTGCCAAAGGGACTTGCTGCTATCGAGTTAGTAGGAGGACGGGAAACCGCGATTGCACAAATCATTCGTACCGTGCCAAACAAAATGTATAGCTTATCGTTCACCATTGGAGATGCGAAGAATGACTGCCATGGATCGATGATGGTGGAGGCTTTTGCAGCTAAAGAAACTGTAAAAGTGAACCATGAAGCTCGAGGAAAGGGTGGCTTTAAGTCTGCGAGTCTCAAATTTAAAGCTACTTCAACGAGGACAAGACTCACATTTTACAGTGCATTTTACCACATGAAGCAAAGTGACTACGGGCATCTATGTGGCCCGGTCTTGGATGATGTCAAGGTTTGGCCTATTTAGAAACAAGTGGCGACCTTCGAGGAATTCATGAAGACGACAATGAATTGTATCTTGCATATTGTTTTTCATGATATCTTTTATTCGAATACGTAGAAGCTGAATTCGACAACATAATATTTTTAGTTTATATATGATCGTTGAGCTATTATTTAAAAGGAATATTGTACATCATAAATAAATAAAAAAATCATGCAAGTCATTTTACTTGAGTTTGATTTTTTTTTACTTTAACTAAATAATTTAGTCGATTCAAACCTATATTTAATGATATCATCCAATTAATTGTAATTTTTTTTGATGTTTTAATTTTTCGTTCTTTATTTTAATGAAATTAAAGAAAATTTATTAAAGATGGTATATTACATTTGTACTATCTAGTAATATAAAAGTTTATTATAAACTTGGAATAGAAAACTTTAACATGATTCTTTATTACAATTTATAATTTATGTTCTAACAATTATGAAAAATTAATACTAAAAAATATATACTAGTAAATGAAGTTATTTTGTGACAAACTAAAATATTAATACTAAAAAGTATTAGAAAATGAAAATAAGAATATGAAGGATTGTCATCGATACGGCTATGAAAAAACGATCTAGACCGAATCTAACCGACAAACTAATGGTAGTAGGGGGTGAACGAAGAAAACAAAACATGTGATGTAAATTTTCTTAAGATCAATAATTTTTTATTATGAAATATTAATAAATATATTTTTCTTAATAAACTAAATTATACAGGGCGGAGCGGGTATCCACGGGTAATAAATTTAGAGAATTGAACCCGACCCGTTACTCAATGAATACCCTTATTTTCGGGTTTTTTTGGGTCACGGATTGCTCTGGTATCGGTTTTCTTAGTTTCGGATCATACGGTTCAATTCAATTCTTTAGTTTTTCAGTTTTTTTGAACACCCCTACTGAAAAGAATTAAAATAGAAGTCACCCTTTGTTCAAAAATAAAATATAAATATAAGTTATCCTATATTTTATTGCTTTAACCTATGTGATTATGTCATTTAGCAAATAATCATATTGCTTTTTATTAAGGAAAAGATTAAAAAAGGAAAAAAAATACATTCTCTCATAATAACCATTATGCAGAATTCTGTAGATTTGAAGAATTTTTATAAGCTTTCTCGTACCTTCATCATTTTAGAGGATCTGTTGTATACTCTTACGATCAAAAATGACAATAAAAATACCATTAACAAAACAAGTACTCCTTAGGCCATCCGCAGCCGGGCTTACCGATGGCCGGTACCGCTGCCTTGCAGCCGGTAACAC
>LUCG01203257.1:0-14345 GCA_001633085.1 Carthamus tinctorius | reverse complement strand
TAAAAACGGAAAAGAAAAACTAGGCTAAATGCATAAAATGTGGGAATAAAGACGTGCAAACAAACGGTGGGGTGCCGAGCGCATTGGCGACGGACAAGAAGGCGGTAAACATGGCACCGATATGAGCAGCTCCGCTAGCGAAAAAGTAGTGAGAATAGAGGTAGAGAAGAACAAGAATGCCGAAAGAAGCCTGCCATTGAAGACCTAGCCCACCAACAAACTGCAAATAGCAGCTGTAACGGCATCAACGTTTATCACCCCTCCAAATATCCATAGGCCAACCTATTCGATCCAGAGCAAATGATAGCATGAGGAAATAATCCTTCCAGGACCTAGAACGGCCAGGAGAGGGCCTAAAAGTCAGTCCCTAGACTGATAGACCTTGGCTCTGATACCATGATAGAATATATGGAACCATTAGATGTAATCTCCAAAAGAGCCCTTGAGGAGAGAAGGGGTTCCAACATATACAGCTAGATTTGGTCCAAATCTAGCTGATGTGGGACTCTAACATAAGTTGTATTAACAGCATTTATAAACAAAAAATGTAGACATATTCGAGTACGGGATGAGTATGATACCGTAAGAAGCAAAGTTCCTGCCATGATGATTTCGTTCTTCGTCATAGGCCCCATCTTCTCCAGCCTCTCTTTCGCAAGCTTCGGCGCATCCGGGCTACTCTTCACCGATGGCGGATAAATCAAATACAGTAGAAACGGCACCACGATCAACGAAACAATTCCAGGCACAACTGCAGCCTTAGCCCAAAGCGTCCACCCAATCGTCTGATTAATGGTATTCAACGTCAAGTTAGCACTGAGTGGATTCGCAGCCATGGCGGTTAAGAACATCGACGAGCTAATAACCGACGTTTGAAAGCACGTCAACATCAACCACGATCCCAGTTTATGCTCCGTCCCATCGCCCACATTACTCCCACAGGCCACACACAACGACTTCACCAACGGCAAGAAGATCCCGCCGGCCCTAGCGGAGACCGAAGGGATCGCAGGAGCTAATAAAGCCTCGCTGAACACCAAACTATACCCTAACCCTAACGAAGAGCTACCGAATAACTTCACAAACAGGTAAGCGATCCTGTTTCCTAGCCCTGTTTTGATGAATCCCCTAGCGAAGAAGAACGCGAGAGCGATCAGCCACGGAATCGGATCGCCGAAGGCCGAGAACGCGGCGGCGAACGTTAGGGTTCTGGTGAGCACGCACGCTCCAAGCCCGATCAAAGCGACGGCACCAAGCGGCAACGGCTGCGTGACGATGCCGACGACCGTCGAGGAATATCGACAGCAACTGCCAGGCGATTTTGGAGACTCCGGAAGGCACCGGAGAGAACCAGAGGATGACTCCGGTTGCGATCGAAGCAGCTAGAGGCTTCATCGCCGCTCCTCGCCATGGAACCGGCACTGTAGGTTCCGGTTTTGCTGAAACCACGGCGGCGGAGGCTTTTACTACTGAGAACTTTAGGCTTCTAGCCGGTGATTTGAGATTGAGAAGTGGTGATAGAGGAGCAATTAACGTCGACGTGCACGAGGAAGACGACGGAAGGCGGTGTTGGCCAGTGGATCTATGGAGTTTTAGCGACAGAGAGTGTACGGAAGAGGCGCGGCGGTTGTAGGCGGAGGATGATCGGAACCCTAGGCTGACGGAGGAGAGGACCGTGGACGCCATCGTTTTGCCTAAAACGATGGCGTTTGGATGGAAGGTGGTCTCTCTCTGTGTGAAGAAGACTGGGAGGAGAAGAAGAACGGTTGGGTATTGGAGAAATGAAATAGACGAGTTTAAATATGGGAGGGTGAAACAAAATCTGGGCCGTTGGATTATGATCGGACGGTGGGAATAGATTCAGCATGGTTTTTTTCTCATTGGGTTTTCGTTTTGTCCGTTTCCATAGTACACGTGGCGGCTTAGGAATTGAGTTAGGATGACACGTGGAGGGATGTAAGTGGATGGTGTGTTGAGATCGAGTGTGCAAAAGGGTAGTTCAGATACTATAAAACCACACGTGGAGGGATGTAGGTTTTGATTTTTATTTAGAGTAATTAGTTTTGCTTAGTTGTTTACTTCCAATTAAATCAATTCACATCTCCAATTTGATTTTATCCAACTAGTAATATTTATAGTAATTGTGTAACTCAATACCTAGCTTCCTGGTTCGATCTTTGTATTTATCGTATATATTACTTGATTCGACTCGTACACTTGCGGTGAGAATTAGGAGGGTGTAAACCCACCTATCAAGTTTCTGACGTCGTTATCGTGGAGCTAGGTGTCATTGACATCACTACCATCTATAAGTATTACTACTCTGGATAATTTTATTTTTCTTATTTTTTTTGAATTCCTTGTCAACTGATCTGATTCTTTTGTTGCAGGTACCTACCTGTTAGTGTATGCTACTAAGGGGTGCCAGGTATTGAGATTTGGAACCGTTTGATTCGGAAATCAAGAGAACACTATGTCAAATGGCGGAACGCGTTTCAATGAGAAATTACGCGAACCAGACTGGAGCAAATGTGCATGTGGGAGTTCAAGCACCAAACATCGAGGCAAATAATTCCGAAGTCAAGTATGGAATCATCCAACTGGTTCAACAGAACCAGTTTGGAGGAGCACCTACCGAAGATCCTCATGCCCATCTGCGCATCTGTTGAGAAAATCTGCAACACGTTCAGGATAAGGAATGTTAATGAGGATGTTGTTCGCCTGCGTCTATTTCCTTTCTTATTGAAGGGACGAGCGGCAATTTGGGAGGAAAACATCCCTTCCGGAGCGTACCACACATGGGATGCGATGGTGGCAGCTTTCCTTAAAAAGTTCTTCCCATCAGGCCGTACCGCACAGCTTATGGCAGAAATCACCCTTTTCTCCCAATGGGAACAGGAGACTCTGTACGAAGCTTGGGAGATGTATAAGGACATGCTCGAGAAATGTCCTTATCACAGACTTCATGGTTAGGTGATCATACAGACATTCTTTGGCGGTCTTTACCCCCAATATAAAAATGACATCACCGCAGTAAGCAGAGGAGCGTTAATGAACAAAACATACGAGGAAGCTGTTGAGCTTATTGAGAATCTTACGGAACATAGTTGAAATGTTCTAAGTATGATTAGTACTGCCAAGTTAAAAAGATAATGTTGTCGAGGATGATAGTGCTGCTAGATAAAATAAAGTACTGCATGGAGGAGTTAATGCCGTTGGTTGAAGTTAGTACTGTTCAGTCTTAGTTAATACTGCTAGAAGAATTAATACTACTGATCATGGAGATAGTGCTGCTCAGTAAAGATTAATGCTTCCATACTGATTAATGTTGCTTTAGAAGATAACGATTGTTTGTTACTTGATCCGAAAGACAAGGAGTTGAAGATAGTTATGGAATGGATACTGAAGATCAATTTTATTTTCATGATTATCTTGAAATCTGTATTGTTTATATAGTCTAGCAGTCTAGATTATTATTAACTAAGTTTTTCGTTTTCATAGAAGCAAGTAGCCTCAAGGTTGTTAGCAATTCTTTCATTAAGAAGTATTAAACGTCTGTTGAGCTTGTTCAACAGATTGAGGCTTGAGTTTGTGATCATTCAAGTTTAATCAAAATTTAATTAGTTACTGTTTTATTGATTATTGTTGATGTGTTATTCCGCAACTTTTTTAGCAATTTCTGGGTTGTTATTATTCTTGTTGATTCGATCATGTCAACTTAGAAAACCGTTCAATCAATTTTTTAAAGTTTTTCAAAGAAATGAAAATTTCCATTTTGTAAAATCCTAGGTAAATTAGATAACTAGTTTTAACTTCTAATAGTTTCCCAAAATTTTTTAAATACGTTTTCTGATTTTCAAAAAATGAAAAATGAAAACTCCACCATTTCAACTAAACACGTTTTCTATAATTTTCATAGAAAATTGAAAATAAAAACTCAACCTCGTTATCTAAAAATGTTTTCTAGAAAAATGAAAACAGTTTGCCACAACCAAACCATCCTTAATTTTTTTTAAAAAATAGAAAAATGAATTAGAAAACGCGTTTGGTTATTCAATTTTCTCAAGTTTTTCAAGAAAATGATTTTTTTTTGTTTTCTAACTTATCTGTAAACTAGAAAATTGTTTTTAGTAGTTTTCCAAAATTTTCTAAACGCATTTTCTAATTTTTTAAAATGGAAATAAAAACTCCATTTCAACCAAACGCATAATCTAAAATTTCTATAGCTCGAAAGAACTTGCTCGCGCAGAGGTAAACTAGAGAGACCCTCCTCTGATCATGCTATCACCATAGCCACGAGGAGTCGTAACAAAGGTCTCCTCGGCTGGTGGGATAGATGCAGGGAATGAATCCGTACGGTTATCTGGTGTTGCAACACATGCCTATTCTTGAATTAATTCGAATTGCTATGGATAGCCTGGAAACGTTTTTCTCACTCGTTTCTCAACTGCCCAATGTTAATTTCAAGAGTCTGGTGAAAGTCTTAGAATGAATGTTGGCCTAGATAGAGGAATAAAAACTAGCTCGACCAGAAGGAAGAGGATAGGAGAATAGAGATGGGCGAGACCCTTGACCTATAAGTAAAACCGTCCCCTGCTAGATGATTACTGATTCTACTATAGTATAACCCGTCTTTGATAGTAAAGTGAAAACTAAACCCCATTTTCTATCCAAAAATGTTTTCTANATACCCTTATTTTTTTTTTTTTTTTTTAAGATTTCTCTTTTCATGCTACCTCAAATTGTCAATAAATAGATAGGAAGGTATTCAAATAAATAAATGGTATTTAATCCACACTCTCATTTTATATGGATTTCAACCTCAGCCTCAGACTTCTTTTTCTTGTTTGGCCCAACATATAACACATTAATGATCGATTCGGGCCTGGCCCAATCATTTATTGTTTTCTTTGAAGCCATTTTGTAGGTTTTTAAAATAAACTTCAAAATTCGTAAAACCTTTAAAATTGGTCCCTATGGATTGTGTAAAATATATATAAAAAATAGATAAAATAACAAAAATGTCGGATCTTCAATTTTAACAAATAATTTTAAACGACCATCAAAGGAAAGGTTTTAAATTTTAAGATTTTATGAACAATGATTATCATTTTCTAATTTCAGAACTACAAGAACGAAAAAAGATTTTCCATAAACCACGTAAACCAAATTTGAAGTTTACTATAACTTTTAATATATAAATCGTGTATAAAATGAATATTAAAAAGTTCATGCTATTTGGAACGATAAAAATTGTAAATAATACAATACAAACTTACCTTTATCACTCATAAACTTATTAATGTGATACATATATCATTTAACGTCAATAATTTATAATAAATGAATCATCTAAGAGCATGTGGTGTATTCATGTTGAAGCATCTCATACTTCAGCGTTACATCAGTTATGCCAATGTCATTGTCAAGATCCCAGTACTACCGATGCTTCAGTGCCATATGATTTTTTATTTTTTAACAAATATACTCTCTCTCTCTCTCTCTCATCTCTCTCGTCTGCAATGCCGCTACACGGCATGATGTTGCGGTACCGAATGGAGGGGGTGGTGTTCCCCGCGGTACCGTTGGGGAAACATAAGCCATGCCGCTTCCATGCTTCTCCCGCAACACCCCATGCTCTAAGTTTTAAAACATTAATTTACATAAAACAAATATTAACATAAACAAAACGATGTCTTTTGTCCTCTTCTAGTTGTATTATTTATGTTTAAAAACGTCGGTTACATGTTATAAAAATTGACATGTTGTATGCAACACTTGCTATAATTTTTGTTAAAGTAAATAGTTTTTTTTTATCAAAAAGAAAAAGTGATTATGAACGTTAATCTTTTTAGCTAATTGTCGGAATGCATCGAAATTTGCAATGCATCGAAATTTGATGACATTATTAGGGGTAAAATCTATCATATAATTCTTCTTTGGTAAAATGATTAAAACATAAATCCGACCACCCCAAATCTAGCAATCAACTTTTGTTGACAACAAATAAGAAAAGAAAAATAAAGTTTTTTACTTTTTTTTTTCATCTAGAAAAAGCAAAATAACCCCTTTTAGGTAATCTTTAGCAAATGCTTTATTTTTCCAAAAACAGTAATATGTAATTTTTAATTTTATTTTCACTTTTACCCTACACCTTTTTTAAGAAATGCATGCATACAGTCGTTTACTTTGATAATTTCATATTTGAAATAATTAACAATATAGACATTTAGTTGATGAAAGCATGTCTTACCCGGTGGCCAGCTGTAAGATAACAATCTGGGAGGTCAGTGGATGGTATCCTTCACTACTCGAGTTTGGGTCCCGTGGAGAGCATGTGGCGATATCCAGATCATGGGTCTACCACGTAGTGGTGTTCTTAATTGAGCAGGGTTGTGGTGACGTGGTCGACGAAGATTAGTCCGGTGCTCTTGAATCCCGAATACCCCGAAAATGTGTGTGTTACTTACCGTTCAAAAAGAAATTACAGACATTTAGTTTTAAAATTAATAAAAACTGGATTAAACATGATATTACTTAATTTAGAAATAAATAAATATTACTCCTTTCACGTTTCTCGTGTCTCCTAGTGATCCTTTCATGTTTGGAATAAGTCAATATAAATGATATAAAAGTATCACATAAACAATACATATTAGTGTAAATTATGATTTTAATCTCTATGATTTGTTAACGATTTATATTTTTGTTTATATAACTTAGAAATTATAGTTATCATTCTTATTGTTTGTAATTTATTGCTATTTTCGTATATGGAATAATTCCTACATTTATGTACATGGAATCATGATGGTAAAAAGAATTATAAACCATAAGATTTGAAAAACAACAACAAATCGTAAAATATAAAAAGGAACATAGCAATGATTTATAAACCATAGCGACAAAAACCATAATTTCTAAACAACAATGATCAAAATTGTAATTTCTAACAAACTGTAGGGACAAAAAAGTAATTTACTCTATAAACATTTTTGAAACATATAAACTTACATCAATGTTCCTCGTTTCTTTTCTTAGTAGACCACAAGTCTATGGACGTGGAAACTACATTTTTTAAAAAGCAACATAAAGTTACAAATAAAAACAAAGGTTCCAATAAGATACATCAATTAATATTGTAAAAGATGTAATTAGGACAGAGCCGTTCCTAGGATTTTTGATGCCCTGTACGAACATACTTAAAGATGCCCCTATGCCTACTTTCTAGGGAAATGAAAAGGCGAATGACACAATTTTTGTAAATGATCTGGAATCTAGGTGAGCTAGACGACATACCTCTACATCGATTTTTATTAGTTAAAATAAAAATACAAAAGAGACGAAAAAGCCTAAACTAGTAGTATATGAAAATTTGATGTCTCTCTGGGCTTTGATGCCCTATGCGGTCGCACGGCCTGCACGTGTCCAGGGCAGGGCCTGAATAAGGAGATGGGAACAAACAATAAATGAATTATAAATCATGCAATCTTTTCAGTTGCTTTGTGGACCATATGGACTTGGTGCAACCAGATTGCCCATGCCTCGAGCAATGGTGTTGACAAGCTCAAACAAGAAGAGTTGTTCCCTAAACTACCACTACAAAAAAACGATTGATTATCCACACTTTTTAGCAATACTAAAACACTTAAAAATGTGGAAAATTATAATAAAACATGGATATATTTGGCGTTATAATGTTTTATGAAAACTCTGCATTTGAAAGTATGAAATTTGTAGTAAAAAATCACGTTTATTAGTGTGGACCAATGAAAGTATTAACAAACAACATGCATGTTCGGATATATTTAAACTACCGTCCTCGGTCTGGTTCTGTTTTTGTTTCCAGGCCTTGG
This sequence comes from Carthamus tinctorius, assembly GCA_001633085.1. Classification (NCBI taxonomy): domain Eukaryota; kingdom Viridiplantae; phylum Streptophyta; class Magnoliopsida; order Asterales; family Asteraceae; genus Carthamus; species Carthamus tinctorius. The sequence continues at coordinate 6,489 of LUCG01203257.1, read as the reverse complement.
TTGCCTCGTCATTGGACTCTTGTTCTCTTGTTTCAACAATGTTTTAAAAACCAGTTGAACCGGTCCGGTCGAACCGGTTGAATCGGGAACCGGTGAGAGGACCGGGTTAATTGTAACCGGTTTTATGGCGTTTTAAGGACTAGATTGAACCGGCCGGTTTAGTGGTTGAACCGGTGGATCGAACCGGTAAAAAACCGCTTGACCCGGTCTAGAAAAAATACGTGTAAAACTTATTATTATTATTTTTCTAAATGGTTTTGGATTAATGTAAAACTTATTGTAATGTGTATTTTTAATGTTTTTTTTAACTTGTAGATATCAAATTGTTGGTTTTATACATATATGAATGTGGGAAAATGAAAAGTACATAAAAATGATTGGAACCGGTTGGACCAGTGGTTGACCCGGTTGAACCGATCGAACCGGGAACCGGTCATCACACCGGTTCAACTAAAAACCCGGTTTTAAAACATTGCGTTTTTAGCACCATGCTAGTTTGCTTTAACATTTGAGTTCGTGTGGTGAAGTGATGGCATTGCCGAACCTCCTTCCCTCATGCTCTCCTTTCGCTTTTCAAAAAAGTTAAAGTGACCATTTGTGCAACTTTTTCAAACATTGAACACTTAGGGGTTTAGTTTAGAAAAGGACAATACTAAAAAAAAGTTATGATAGAGTTTTGATGGTTACGCTGAGAATATTATATGGTTGATAAGTAAACTTTGAGAAATTACATCTTCTTCTACCTTTTTAACATACCAATCCTTCTACTCACTTGATCATTTGACATGTGTAATGTACTAATTATCTTTCTTTATATCATTTCTAAATTTTAACATTTGTTAAATAATCAAGTGAGTAGGAGGATGAGTAAGTTAAAAAGGTAGAAGGAAATATAATTTCTCTTAAACTTTAAGGGAAAAAAGAATAAATTTTTTGAAAAATGGAGGGGGGACAAAAGGAAGAAAGTAGAAAAATGAAGGGGGTAAAATGAAAAAAGAATTACCAGAAATTTACGTAAATAATCGGTCACCATATCACTATCGAAACAACCAAACACACCTTGATCAATAACATCAAAACTTAGAGTTAGTTATGGGGTGTTGTAATTTCTTATGAACAAATCATTCTAAACACTTTCATCACATTCAACTAAAGGTGATTGATCCCCTTTTTCCATAACTAATCCACTTCTTTTTTTTTTAATATAATTAAAATCAATATTTTACTAAGGCTGATCAAAGCATTAGTAGCCTAGTGGTCGGTAACATCCTTGAGATGGACAGTAGATGGCATCCCTGTCTACCCGGGTTCGGTTCATGGGGTGAGCATGTGGCGATACCCTGACCATGGGTCGACTTTTGGGTAGGTCTATGGTTGCCGAGGATCAGTCGGTGCCCGAATGGATCCCGGATACCTCGTCGACTTCGTGTCGGAATGTGTGCGTGAGTTAACTGCGGTTCAAAAAAAATATTTCACTACCGTGTTTGGCAAACTAGCTGACAACTGATAAATTAGTTGTTGACTAATAAGATAGCTTATGAATAAATTATGTTTGGCAAAAACTAGTTTATAAGTATGTAAAATGACTAAAAGGGATATCTTGTGGTATATTGATTAATATTAATAAGAGTATAATTAGAAAAAACTACAAAAAGCTCCTAAAAAGCTACTTCAAGTAGCGTTTCAATAAGCTAGTTTATGGTACATGTTTGGATAAACTAGCTTATAAACTGGTTTATCTTTCTCAAACACAGCCTAAATATATAATCTAAAAAAACAAATTATTATCGGTTAATGTCAAAAATGAAAATGAATGGAAAAGAATTGTGTCAAGATGGCCGAGCCGAAGCTCCTTGCCTTTCTTCCTTGTTTTGCTGTTCAAAAAAAAAAAGAATTGTGTCAAGATGGGATGAAATTTTATCTGTTTTGGTACACAAAGAAAATAGAGAATTTTTATATAAAATTGGAATTTCATATATTTTTGGGATTAATATTTAGAATGGAAAATATATGGAAAGGAACATAAAATTCTGAAAACTAAAAAAATTCCAAATATCGATTGAGAATGTTTTCATAAAAAAAAACTAATTTATTTATAGGATTTTGAATTTATTTTAACACTTTTACCCAATTATAAGAAAATTGTTGGATATGTAATTTAGTTGGCTCAACCATAAGAATTAAGTTTACTAATTTCCCTTTATTTACGAACTGATGTGTATGCAACTGTGTGACTTTGTGTTACAAATGTCGTAGAATGACACGTTTCTTAAAAATATCACAATTAATCTAGTAAAGGATGTTTTCTACAAGTCAAATCTTCTAAAGAGGATAATTCATCATAACGACCCAATAGCAAAAATATCATATGAGACATGATGATTATGTTTTGTAATTGCACCAATTTAAATGAGAAAAATTGTCAATTCTGATATTTAAAAGATATTTAAAAGAAAAAAAGTTAGAAATATAACCCAAATGACTTTTTGTTTGTGAAAACTCTTACAATTTCTATCACTCTTGAGTCTTGACCTCATTAATAATGTATCATTTAGCTTATGACAAAAATTATATATGGGGCAAAAACAAATTACACGCAACAATGAGTTATACTGTAGACGTTTGTTTTATTTAATTTATGCAATTGCCTGAAATTCGAGTAGAGTGGGAACTTGTGTTGAACTCTATGGATGGTTAATGATCATTGGAAAGGTAAAGGCTAACTAAACCCATCATTGATGGTTTGATTTTCTTCTTTAACGAATTTGTAGGAGATGTATATCTCATCATTGAAAACAAATTTGTCAACTACTCATCCAATTGTGATTTTTCTATGTTAATTTAATACTATATGTTTAACGATATTATATATGTGCGGATCCAATGGATCAGAGACCAAAGATCCATGTCTAATAAAAAAAAGTGTCTCCGCTGCCCTAATAGGATATACTCATACAAGGATGTCTTACTCGACTTAACCTAGTCATACGGTCAAATCCAATATATATAGAGGCTTAATCATTTATGAATTTTAAATTATATGAGACCTATGAGATTCATTCTAATGCACAAATTTAGAATTAAAAACTAATTAAACATTGAAGATAATTCCATGTTGAATACAAATTTTAAACACATTGTGCACGCAATGTAAGCACCTTAATAAATTTTTTATTAGGGTGTTTACAATACAAGTTTCACATTGTATTCACAAGTCGGAGTGTTTAGATTTACTGTATGTTCATAAACGATATTAAATCTCATTGACTTATAATATGTTCACAATATATTCATCTTAAATTTGTATTCAACTATGTATGTTATGAAAAATTCAGAGAGAAAATATCACTACAAGAAAAAAGGTCTTAGAGAAGAAAAGTTTTAGAGAAGAATTTGGAAACGTATCTAAAAGTGATTTTTAGATAATGAATTATATGATAAATGTGAAAAATGTAACTGAATATAAGTTTTTTCTACTCTCTCCGTAAAACATTTTTCTACCATTTATAGGGAAGGTTGTTAACGGAAGTAAAACCTTCTCTAAAACCTTTAATTAGAAAAGTTTTTTCAAACTACTAAATACAAATTAAGAAAAACCTTTCTAAAGATCAATTTCTTCTAGTGTATAGAATAGAGAAAATATTGGAGAAAAAAAAATAGAAAATGGGAGAAAAGAATATTTTAATGAAATTAAATTTATTTTTTCAACTATTTTTTTGTGATTTAAGTTCAATATCACAAATTACCGATTTCTTAAAAAAAGGCCCCTATATCTGTACATGTGTGTGTGAGTGAGAGAACTGAAGATTAATACTAAATCGATATGGATCATGGGTTTTAGACATCTGAATCTTAAATAGATTAGGTTTAGATGAATTTCAAACTGCTAATATACAAGACGGATACAATTTACAACTGTAATTTGCTTAAAAACCAAAAGTTGTGACTTAGAATGTATCCATGTGTTCTAATAATTTGTCTCATCAATATATTTCTAAGTTTGAATTAATATAATGTGGCTTAAATTTAAATAAATGTATTTGATTTTCAAAACTCATTAAAATATTAGATTTTGTGGAACAACCATAGTTGATAAATAAATGCACCTGCCGTCAAGAGTTTAAATTAAATCTTCATTGAATATTATAATTTCTATAGAATATAAATAATATTTTTTTAATATGAATATATGATACACTAATCTCTTGTTAGGTGGGTATTTAAGTCAATAACTAAATTTGAGGTGCGCATGGTGTAGCTTTATAAACAATCTAAGTGGTTTTGAAGCTATCATGTTTAGGTTGTCTAATAACATTTTTTTTATATATTATTCTAAATATATAACAATATGATATTTAATTTATTTTTTAAAGATAATTAATATTTATAATATATATATATATAAAGAGGGATAAATATGTAATTAGACTTTGTACTTTTATGCGATTGGATATGGCCGTCGATATCTACGAACTACCGTTATATGTTTGATACTGTTATTTACAATATTTTGGTAATGATTTTCATTACTATCGGTGATCCTCCGGTGAAGGTGAAAAATATACTAATCGAAGGATTACCTTCAATTACCAAGATAATAAATTTAAATTTATGATACCTATAGATTCTTAATATTTAATTGACTTTGAATTATATAATGATATATATTCGATAAATAAGTAATATGGGTCATATAGCGCCTAACCTTATGCACGAGCTCATATCGATGGTCTCTAATCTTGCATCCTATCTCACGTTCAATGTACAACGAAGGCCTCTAGGTATTCACTTATGACCATTAAGGTCAATTTTATTCAGATAACATTACAGTTCTTTTTTTTTGTTTAAATAAAATACCAATGTATATACTTACTACATATTATTCTTATATGTCGTATAAACAATATTAAGTCTTTTACATTCAGTCTTTTCTCATTAATTTATATACTCAATCATGCAAAACTCAACCTTAACCAAACTTTTCAACAATCTAAAGGCTCTAAAGCTATCACATTGGTCTTAAGATATACTGCCATTAGTGAACTACATTTTTCCAAGACCCAACGATTAAATAAAATAACCACAAGGCTTGTGGCATAACGATAAGGCCTGTGGGGGATCATGTGGATGGTATCCCTCTCATTCACCCCAGGTTCGAATCCCTTCGTGCACATTTTGTGACTAGACTTAGTCTCAGACAGCCGAATTAATTTTCAGTTCTAATTAAATTGCCAATGATGTAGTCTAGACGAAGCCTAGATGAACCTTATAAAAAAAGAGCAATTAAATAAAATTAAAACATCAAAACCATACGATTAGTTTGTTGATTTTCATGCTAAAACTTTTTTTTTACATGATTCATTTCATTTTTCTTACTCAAAAGATCACCAAAATCATATTGTCTCTATTGTTAGGGATTGCAAATTTCTTGAATCAATGTATATAGTTTCTATACTTCTAATATAAAAGTGACTTTAGAGAGAGTTAGATATAGGTTGNNGGTCATTTTACATACTCATAAGCTAGTTTTTGCCAAACATAATTTGTTCATAAGCTAGCTTATCAGCTACTAGCAAGCTTATCAATCAACAGGTAGCTTATCAGCTACCAACTAGCTTATCAGCTACCAACTAGCTTATCAGCTAGTTTGCCAAACATAGCCATAGTCCCTCTCAACCTCTTCTTTTAATTTTTGTGGTAAGGAGTTATGCCATGTTCGAATCAAACATATTAAAAAAAATGGTTATCTCCCTGTTTAATTTCTTGGACTTTATTGGAAGGATATCCGGGCCAAAGCCTGACTAATCTCCAACAATTTTGGGGGCTAAACATGGCCCCACTTAAATGTCCCCATGCATGCGCACGGAAAGACTCGAACTCGGTTAGGGCGCTATGAACCCCCCGACCAATAACGAATCCGCCACACAGGCCCGTTCCTTGGGGTGTGCCAACATGTTCAACGGCACAGGGCCTCCAATCGTCAGGGGCCTCCGAATATTTTTTAAATCTAAGATTACTATATAATATATTTAATGCAACAAGATAAACAAGATGCCTTGCAGCGCAGCGGCTTCACCCCTTGGATGGCGTCATCAGGCCTTTTGTAATGGGCCCAAGATCGAATCTCATTTTTTTGATTATTTTTGTTTAATCTAATAAAATTGTTGTTAATTAATTTGGTATTATCACAAATTTTCTTGAATTTAATAATTAAACATATAGAATTAGAATTTAAAGCAACTTTTTTTTCCTTTTGAAGATTATTTTTGTTTAATCTAATAAAATTATTGTTAATTAATTTGGTATCATCACAAATTTTCTTGAATTTAATAATTAAACATATAAAATTAGAATTTGAAACAACCTTTTTTTCCTTTTGAATTTTTTTAAGGATGACATAAATATGAAATACTTTATAATTATTTTTTTTATTTTTATTAAATGACAATTTTTCTATATAATGTGTTATATTTTTTATAACATATTTTT
>LUCG01203256.1:0-19755 GCA_001633085.1 Carthamus tinctorius | reverse complement strand
TCTGGTACATGTTTGGATGGACTAGCTTATAAGCTAGCTTATTTTTGCCAAACAGAGCCTAACAAATAGGGTCAAGTTTAGAATGGGGGTAAATTAGTCAATTTGATCAGCCAATAGGGGGAAAGATTTCAAGTTTATAATGGGGGTAAATTAGCCAATTTGATCTAAAAAGACTCACAAATAGGGGGCAAGATTTCAAGTTTAGAATGGGTAAAGTAGTCAATTTGATCTAAAAAGACTATACAATAAGGGGTAAAGATTCCAAGTTTAGGATGGTAAAATAGTCATTTTGATGTACAAGACAATAGAAGGGAAGATAAAAAGATTTTCTTGAGAGCAGATTCATATGCATAAAATTACCCTTGCGCCCCCATTCAGGACAAGACTTCACATCAATATCAAATGCCAGGTCATATTCTCAAGGGCAAAATAGTCATTTTGCTAGGTACCTCCCAAGAAATTAGAAAGTGAACTTTTTCTTGACGTTAGATTCTCATAGGTGTAACATCTTTCTGATGCAAAATATAAGCTATAACAAGAGTGCGAAATTACCTCTTTGCCCCACTCGGTTTTGTCCTCATAACCGCAGCTAATAACGTGTATCGCCTCCTTCAAAAGGGTAGCGGGATTCGTGGTGGCCGGAATGCCGCCCATCTCCATAAACGTAGCAGCAACAAACACCGGAGATTGACCAAACCGCTTCTCTAAGCTCTTTTGAGACATAAGTAACGATCTATCCTCATCATATCCTTTGAAACAAAGAATTATTCAGGGTTTAGTCAAACACTAAGGTGTCATCGGTTTTAAGAGGTACTTATTTAAAAACAAACAACCCCTTAATACGACTCACAAATGAAAACACGTCGAATGTAAAGGTCAAACCTTCGACACCCTCTTCGATATCTTCCATGTTGAAAATGGGAGTCGTTGATTCGGTTCTCTTCATCGCTCGTTTCTTATCGGTATACTTCTTGTTGCCGTTTCTTTCCTTCTTTCGTGAACCACAACAGCTCTTAACGATGATGTTCGGTTCTAAATCGGCCTCCGTTAAAACGGGATCGTACCCGTAAAGAGCTTGTCGGTTGAAACAACAACCCGTCCCCACGTAAACCGGCCCCTGAATCCCGTCAAGCCCTTTCAAGTTGATCTGTACAACAAACAAATATTCAACAATGAAAACGGGTTGTTGCAAACGTCATGCAACCACGGTGTTTTCGTGTAATAAAATGAATAAATGAATAACGTACATCGAAGAAGACGATATTGCGATTGGCGTATCGATCGTGCAAATCAATGCCATCGAATCTCTGCGGGAATTGAACGTAGCACGTCTTCTTTCCGTAAGCGGGGTCCATCATGAAACACATTGCTTCTTTAAGAGCTTTGCTGTTATTGAAGTAGTGATCGCAATCGACGTTTAGAAGATACGCACCGTTGGTCAAGACGGCCGAAACCCTAATCTGTAACACCGAAAAGGGTTGCGTAAAAATGGCGATCGGGATTTGGGACCGAGATTTAAAACAGGCTTTTTCAAAAGGTTACATACCAAAGCATTCATCGCACCGGCTTTCTTGTGGTGCTGGAAGCCGGGGCGTTTCTCACGAGAAACGTAAACGAGACGAGGTAGTTCATTGCCATCGGTGTCGAGCCCTCCACTGTGTCCCAGAAACACCTATTCAACGGAAACACAATCGTCATAAATAAGAGAAAAAAAACCTGGTATATCATATCTAGAGGTGTTTTTGAGCCTTATGTATCAAGCTCGAGCTCGGCTCGTCAAAGATTTAGCAAGCTCGGGATCGACTCAAGTTCGGCTCGTTTGTCAGGCGTTCCTATGCTCGACTCATTTACCTGTAAAACAATGATTAATATATTTTTTATTATTTACAGTATTTATTATCCAAAATATATTATATATTAATTGAGGCTCGTTTAGGCTCACGAGCGTAATCGAGCTTAATCATAAAGGCTCGAGCTCGAGCTCGTTTATTAAACGAGCCTAAAATGAAGCTCGGCTCGCTTACACGTGCTTGAAAGCAGGGTCTCGGGGTGGGATGTATGTAGACCTGTTATCTAACACTGAAAGGATATAGCGATTGTTTTTGTGAACGAAATTGCAATCAGTCGATAACGTGAATACCTGGATCATGCCGGGGTGATCTCTCGGATTGTTTCCGGGCCAAGGAGTTCCGTCTTGCATTGTCCAACCTTCTTCAGGCATCTTTTGGGCTTTGGCTACGAGCGCATTGATTCGCACTTTAAATTCTTCATATTCTCTCTGTTCATAGATATTTTTAGGCATTGTTACAAATGTATATAGAACACTGCGTTGATTAAGTTTAAAAAGAGGTTTCGTATCTGGAGAATCGATACACCTTTTCACCTCCATTTGAGGGTGGTGTTTGTGTCTCACATTAGCTATACACAGATTATATATATAGGTTCAGGGTCATGGGAAAACCTCAAAAAACGGAAAATTGAGGAACACCCTCGTAACCCTTCATCTGACCGTATGCACTAGTTCATAGAAGTAGTTTGTAATATGCACACGTGCATAAAAACCAAAAGAACAACTTATATTTACTTCTATGCGCAAATGCATACGGTCCAAATGAATGGCTACGAGGGTGCTCCTCAATTTTCTGTTTTTTCGAGGTTTTCCCTTGAACCTCCATCTATATATATTTGGGCTAAATCATTTCACAGTTCCAAATTTGTGATTTCCATGAGATCTTCTACTTTAAGGTTTTGTCTCAAATGATTTTTTTTAAATATATTGAAGAACACCCTAATAACCATTTATGTCTGGTATGCACATGTGCATAAAAGTAACTAAAATAGTTCATAGTTTCTATGCGCATGTGCATATCGGGAAAGGAAACACGAAACTCACCTTCATCGCTCTACGCTCTTTCACGAAAGAAGGCTGAATCTTGTCCTTCAAGTAATCTATCTTCTGAGCAAAGTAGAACTCGGGGGCTCTAGGCTCGATGGCATGCTTCTTGCAGAACGGGACCCACTTCCTCGCGAACTCCGCCGTCTCGGATAGGGACTCGAACGTGAGCATCGCGGAACCATCATCGGACACATAGCACGAGACCTTGTCGACCGGATACTCCACTGCAAGAATCGATAACACGGTGTTTGCAGTCACAAGCGGAGGCTCTTTTAACGGGTCCACTGTACTCACAAAGACATCTATCGGTGCCAACTGCGAAGGCTCTCCCTCCCTATCGAACCTGAAAATGTCAAGTTTTCCATCAAGTTTCAATTTTTAGCAATTTTCAAGCTAAAACTATCTACTTACGTGTAGCCGTGATTATGAACTAAACAAAGAGTTTACATGAATCTTTGAAAGTGGTCCGTAGACTTTTAATAACTACAATTATCGTCCCTACTGTTTACATTTTGCTTTAAAAATGGTCATTGAGCACTAACTTTGTTAGATATCTCCGTAAAGTACATTTACAATTATCGTGCCTACTGTACATTTTATCCTTTTTTTCTTATCTGTTTTGGTCTTTTGAGTAAAGAAACCACGCAAACTACAATTTTGGTCCTTTGAGTAAAAACAAAAGAATGATAAAAAGACATAAATGCCCCTTACATAACGGAGATATTTAACGGAGTTACTGACCAGGGACCATTTTCAAAGCAAAATGTAAACAGTAGGGATTATAACTGTGGTTATTGAAGTCTAGGGACCACTTTCAGAGAGTCATGTAAACCACAGTGACCAAAATTGTAGCTTACTCTTAAACAAGTTTAGATCTCGTTACCTCAATGCAAGCCGATCGAGGTAGGTCTCGCGTTCAACGGGGGACCATTTCGGAAATTGATCAAGAAGCCAAGATAAGGCAAACCACACTTCACAAATGACGGATACGAGCCACAATGGGTAAGCATCTTTAACGGGATGAGTGCAACGGTATTGCAAGAAAAAACCCAAGATAATTAGTCGAAGGATAATAACGACACGGTAGGGAGTTAGATGGGAAGATGAAATAGGCACCACACGGCTCATTGATTGACGAGGATCATCAACCCTGTGAAAGAAAGATTGTGCTTAAATTCCTCAACGGATTGCGAAGTTGACAATATGGTGTTCCTAAATTACCCTTCAATCTTTAAAGACGTGATAAAGATTCACACACCAAATTGTTCGAAACCCGACCTTTAACTTTCTCAAGGGTGCGTTTGGTACCAAGACAGTACAGAAGATGACAGAACAGAACAAGACAGCTGTTCAGCGTTTGGTAAGATGGAACTAGAAGACTGGTAAAATGACCAATTTACCCCTAGTGAGTTGTTTAGTGTTTCTTCTACCAAATATTCGATCTAAATGAAAATTAACAAATAGTATTTAAATATACAAAAGTTAATATATCTTATTATCATTTTATGTCTTATTCATAAAATCAAAAGAAAAAACTTAAATTACATTCATAAATATTTTATCCTCTTTAAACTTTTTGTTGTGCTTCTCTGAAATTCCCACTTTGTTTATGTCTGTTCCGTCATGCCAAACATGGGACAGGGAATCAACGACCCCTGTTCTGCTCTGTCCTGTCAGGTGTACCAAACGCACCCTAAAGATTGTAAAGTTGTCTCCTTCTTTGGGACCAAGTAAATTCATATATAAATAGATGCTTACAGTTGCATTTCTTCTCCATTTGATCCTGTGCCTTCAATCTCACCTCCTCTTCCTTCACCGCTATATCTGTTTGCCATATGCATTATATTCTTGTCTTGTTTTATCTTCCACCCTTCTACCCTTTCCTTCCAGTCGACATTACCGAGTCCATAAGAATTCAAGTCCTTTGATGGGTCCACGATTCTTACGGGAACTGTGAAAACGACAATCTTACAATAATTACCATAAACAATGCATGAAATTTGGGTTAATCGTAGTTACAAAGGCACCTGGTTGCCTAGGATCGATATATGAGTGGACATGCTTGTCACCAGGGCCTAATGGACCCGATGTACTTCTTATAGACATAGTGTCGGGTGTTGCACTTGGAATTTCACCTGATACCTGAAAATAATACCTATGGGTGTAAGCCTGCATACTTAACATATAAAAAACACGAAATATGGATATCTTTGAAAGAAAACCATTTAGGGGCAAACCTTCGAGTAGCCACTAAACAATAGGTCCTAGGGATTTTCCTCGCAGTTACCTTCAAGACCACTAGGGATTCTCCTTATCTTATCTATAGGGCCTATGAAATTATTCAAAGTGCACACAAGTTGGCCCGACACCTAGTGTTGACAAAAAGAAAGTATCTACATAAATCATCACTTACTTGTTGCTCATTAGTGAGAAGAGGAACCGGTTGTTGAGACTCATGTCTAGAAGATGAAGAAAGATCGGCATCTTCCCCTTGCCACTCGCGTCGTGTCTTTCCATTCCCTTGAGCGTAATTGAACTCGTTCTCCAAGTCATCAACATCATCCTCATCATCATCACCATCAACACGAGGGCTCCCTAACACATTCATAGCTCATTAGTACAAAAAACTAAAACAAAACCGTCTACTTAATCTTTCATGAGAACTCTAATCACCTATTAATGAACATCACCCGACCTTTGTGTCTTTTGTATCGAGTCTTGCATTGAGGGCAAGCTTGATTTCCATCTCTTCTCTCGTACTCGTAGCACGGCCTGCATACGGGAAACGCACACTCGTTGCAAGCAACAAAGACGTCACCGCTTTCAGTGAGGCCAACAATGTCGCCACAAATTTGGCATATTTGCCCATTCACATTCTTTAACGGCTTCGGCTGCATGATCAATGTCACAATAATAAATACTTTAACTAGAAGACAACGGATCATGTCAGAATATGAGTTAACGTGAGAAGTATAACACTTTGACACTTTTAATTAGGGGATGTTTGTTTACCGCTTAACAGTTCTAGTAAGAGGCAGTTTCTGAATTGCTAAGAGGTAAAGCTTGTTTGGTAAAAAAAATGTATGCCTCTTAATGGTTTTAAAACCCTCCGAATGATCTTGTATCTTGGGCCCCCTTAACCATTCAGTGCCCTGATTTCATTCTCAATAATTACCAAACAACTATATTTCATTTTGCACTATATCATAAGAGCCTCTTAATCATTCTGACCACTTAATCATCCAGCACCAAACAATTCACCAACTTAGTGTTGATCTAATGGTTCAGATTAAGTCCCAAAATAACCCATGAATTAGCGTTTAAGTTGATCTTCAATTAGGATTGATCCAAAGGTCGAGATCTTCTTGCCCTTCTCTAGAAATGGCTTTAGAAGGCCAAATTTATCAAAAAACCAAACTCATTGAAATACATCAAATCTTTCAATGAGAAATATTTTTCAATCAAATCTTATGCAAATGATCCAAATACCCTAATTCTTTTACTAATTCAAAGATGAAAATTTGTCAAATTAATCACCAAAAACTTGACATTTCCATCATTGGATGTTACTAAAAAACACATTAGCTCAACACTAAAAAAACTAATTTAAGCATCAAGAGTTCTTTCACAAATCAAAATGTGGGTCTTTTTCACTTACTAATCAAGAAAGAAGATGGAAGTTAAAAACTTCAATCTCAAATACAATCAGGGTTTAGATCCAAAATCCACAAATGCAACAAAACCCCAATTAAAAGTTTAACAGCAATGTCAGATTGATACACTTAGATTAAACAAGAACTGTATTATTGGTGAAATAAATCATAAGAAATCAGTGAAAAAAATCAAGAAAAGCTGAAGAAGACATACTCCTCCATCAGAACCATGTCTTATTCTAACCAGCTCATTTCTCTTATGAGATCCAGCCACCAATCCCCCATTTGCCTCCATATTGAAGAAGAAACAGAGGATTGATTAAAAACCCAGATATAAAGACTGAAACTTTTTCTTGATTTGATCAAGATTTTGGGAATCAATGAAGTTTCACGGGAATTGTCTGATTTCTTTTGCAATGTTTGTCTTTTTACTCGATATATACACCACCTTTCTTTTTTATTGATTTTTTAAGAAAGATTTGGTGATAATGACGACTGTAACGGGTTGAGGGTAATGGGGATCAGCTCGGCTTGGCAGCTTAGCGGTTGTAACTCAGCTGCTCTACATTTGAGTTGGATTTTAATTTTACTTTTATAGTCTTTAAAAATACTTATTAAGCAATAAAAACTTGCTTNGGTATCAGCGGGCACCGGTGTACCGTTTCAAAGCCCGGCAGGCTAGGTGGTAAGCGGGTAGGGCATGCCGTTGCTTTTGTTGCTGAGTTTGTGTGTGTTGTGTGTGGGTAAAGTGAGAGGGTTGGGAGGGTTGGGTAAGAGTTGTAGTTATGGGAGGGTAAAGAGAGGGTTGGGAAAAAACTGATGTGTCAGTTGATGTGGCATTAAAAAGTGAGAGGGTTGGGAGGGTTGGGAAATATGGTTGTGTGTAGCCTTATGGCCAACTCAACTGGCTTTATACAGAACTTGTTAGCGTAAAAGAGACAATTTTTAACTCGGGTTGAAACTTAGGTAGCGTTTGGTTCGTGGAATGGAATTTGAAGAAATTGGAATTTACCAAGGAATTTGACTTTAAAAGAATTGGAATGGAATTTGATGGAATTGGAATTGGAATTGGAATTGTTAAAAAATGGAATTTTTTTGTTTGGTTCATAAAATTCAACTATGGAATTGGAACTAAATATTAACAAACGACATTTTATGATTTTTTTATATCATTTTATGCAATATTAAAATATTATATATAACAATATAATTTGATTTTTGAATTATTTAATAAATAAATAAAAAACAAGACCCGAGACTGAACCGCGGATTTTGGAATGAGAGAGCGATAGATGGAGATGAGAAAGTCATAGATGAAGAAAACAAGAGGGGGGATGGATGATTCCAATGAATTCTATGAGATATGGATTGGAATGACAAATTCCATGAGTGAAGGAATGATTGGAGGAATTCGAAGAATCCTCCTTAGCTTTCATTCCGCGAACCAAACAGCAACATGGAATTTGGTCAATGGAATTATCCATTCCAATTTCTTCGAATTCCATCCAATTCCACAAACCAAACGCCCCCTAAAATTTGATTGAAAATCTGTTATACATTTAAGGTGTTTCTGAGATTGTTTATAAAAGGTATTTGTTGATTTATTTCTTTGAGAAAAACAAGATAAACATTTTGTAGTGGTTGGATGGAGAAAAAGAAAACTACAAATAGTTTTGTCAAAAATAAGATAAGAAGATTTTAAAAAGTCATTTCATTATAAATAAAATTTGTAATACTAGTTGAAATAGCACCATAAATACTAAATGTTATTTATTATTTCAAATAATATAAAAAAACAATGAATAACTAATAAAAAAACATTAACTAATAGTTAAGTCTTTAAATAAAATGCACAATGAGCTAGATAAATATTAAAAAATAACTATATTATATAAATATAATGGTGGAAATTTTTAATTTTATCAAAGACGTTTGTATATTGCTTATCAAGCTAATGTAAAATGTAAAGAGTCGAAGGAAAGAACAAATATAGTATTTAAAAAATAGCACATTAATTTTTATCTAATTATAACAAATATTATTATTTTTACATAAATCTTATATCAAATTATTTGGCTCTTGTCTTGTAGCCTTTTAAAGCAAAATTACCGAGCCGTTAAGCCAGAGAACAAGTGGAGTGTAGGTTACGCACGTTTCCACTTTCCAATAAGATGAAACGACGACGTATTTTGATGATTAACCGTAAGACTATCCACTATGGAGAACCCAATGGCATCAGATAGAATGGCAACACCATTGTGGTTGCTTCAGGTTCCAGCACCTCCACCCCCTTCGGTTTCCTAAAGCTAGGGGTGTTATTCGGTTGGTTAAACCGGTTTCCGGTTCATTCAGTTCGGGTTAATCGGTTTTTTAAGTTATTTAAAACTAACCAATAACCAAATCAGTTTAATCGGTTTTCGGGTTATACGGTTCGGTAACTGGTTAAACCAAATAAGAATTTATATTTTTTCGTTGGACACTTGCTCAAATAACTTTCCCCAATTAAGTATTCATTGCTTCCAATATATAATTGTACCATACATTCATACTCAACAATTGACTTATATTAGATAAAAAAACATCATTTATCAAAACACAAATATCCACTCGTTGACATCATATTTTTTTCATTCGATGTAAATCAAACAAAAAACTCAATATTAGTAAAAATCATTATCTATTATCAAGAAAAAACATTATAGAGCAATAAAACATGTAAAATAATAATAGTATAACATGTATTTGGTTTACTTTTTACAACGATGAATTATATAAAATGTTAGTAGAATGTCTTATTCGGGTTATTCGGTTTAACCGAATTAGAAAAAATTTAACCGAAAACCGAACCGAATAAGGATCATTATTCTGTTAACCGAACCGTTTAACCCGAAAACCGAATAACCCGAAAACCTTCTATCCAAATGTCGTTCAGTTCGGATGGCCTAAGAGCTAATGGATGTTGACCGGTGATAGCCGGTTACTCTTTTGCGACAACAAAAGCTAACGCCACCTCATTTCCACGTAATAACAAAATGGCCACCTCACAACAGTTTAACATCTGACACGAAATTATTTTCAAATAAAAAAAAATCATATGCTATATCATTTAAACATATAATCTGATTTAATATGTATTAATCAATAACTAAAACCTTAAGAATTGATTTCAGAATTGAAGCAAAATAGAAATTTTGATTACAGAAAATGTATTATGAACAAATAATCAGTCGATTTCAAAGATTTAGTTTTTCCAGAAAAAAGTAAAGAAATAACATTACTTGCGGAAAAATCAGTTTATATGAAACTTAATCAAACTTATAACGCCATTAAGGTATGAAAGAACTGTTTAATTTTTTAGCTGAGTTGGCAATCGACCGTAATTTTGTGAACTCGGCTGAAAAATTACGCAGTTGTTGCAAGTTTAATAAACCAAAAGCCCACAAATATCTTATGACTCCATAAATCCATTCACTCTCATAAAAGCAGTTGTGATTACATTCACCATATTTCATCTTAGCAGACTCAAAGTTCATTACTATTAAACCAAACCAAACAGAACATAACATAGGATAGGACTTGCATATGATAGGGGGCAAGATGGTCCAAGACACAACTTTTTCGCTCCTTAACTGATAGAAAGACCTGAAAAATCACGTTCATATAAAAAAACACGATGTAAATTAGAGTCACAAATACAAGTGTGTATATACGCACAAATGTATAATATATTCATAAGAACACGAATATCCATCCTTACCATAACCCCGAGATGCAACGAGATTAGGTAGACTCGTTGCCAACCAACTCCCTCGATGATTCGCACTTGAAACACTTCACTCTCGAACCATAGTTGTGTGCATTGCATTCACGCCTGCATATATCAATTCACAAACAATGGTCAAGTTAGGGGACGTTTGGTTGGTTTTCATTATCCTGTATGGATAAAGTTGTCGGTGTGAATTAATCTGTCTATATAGATTGAGAAGTTATTTGTCTGGGAGAGTGTTTTCTTTAAAGATGTAAGAAGCATGTTTTTAATGGGAAGGATAGGTTTGGCATAACTTGGCTTTCTGCATAAAGCGCCTCCCTAGAAGCTTACAGATTAAGCAACCTTCTATATCATTAAGCCAATACCTAATAGTCATGTAGAGCTTACCAGATAAGTTGTGAATCCCATTAAGCTGCTAACTTTCTATATCATTAGCTTAAGAACATCTCCAACAGATTCCCCAAAAATTTCTCCAAAATGGAGAACTAAAAGCCAAAATCTCTAAAAAAAGATTGCATTCATCTCCAACAGATTCCCTATTTCGGAGACTTCAACATTGATTATAATATTAAATTATTCCATTTATCTATTAAAATATTATTTCTCTTTCTAACTTTTTATGTTCAAAGTTTTCTATTGGTGATTGCATTTGGTAATCATTTTTGGGGTTATCTCCATATTTGGAGAAATAACTCTTCACTCTCCTACTTTCTCCATTTTGGAGAGAGTTTTGGGGAAGCTGTTGAAGCAAAGTATTAGCTCAAAATCCCCATATTCTTCATTTTCCCCATTTTGGAGAAGTTGTTGGAGTTGGAGATGCTCTAACTATTTAGCAGCTTAATAAGCTTAATGAGACGGCTTATTCGTTGTTAGTGGCTTAATAATATAGAGAGTGACTTGTAAGCTTTTATACACAAAGTCATGTTTTTCCAAACTTGCTCCTCGCAGTCAAAAAACTATCCATAAAATAACTCTCCCAAACAAAAACCATCCTGATCTATACAGACAAATGAATCTAGAAAGACAGCTTTATCCATACAGGAGTTAACGGAAAACCAACCAAATAGTTCCTAAGGCTTCTAGGCATTTTTGTGTGCTGAAGTGACATTATTCTATTGTGCAGTGACATTTTCAAACCTGTCAAAAGGTTGTAGATGTTTTATATAAATAAAAAAAAACTGACAGAAGGTCATTTAACCGAAGGACCCAATAAGACAATGAGAATGGTGAAATACCTGCCGCAGAACCAGTCTCCAGGCTTCCAGCCTCGGCGGCTGATTCTGCCACCCCTTCTACCATAGACACCCATACCCCTAGGGGGAAACAAGGGTCTGAAGTTTCCACCAAAAGATGGCACATTCTTGAGCACACCACATTTGAAACAGAAGCGCCGGTTAGAAAAATTGTGAGCCTGGCAGGTGGCTATACCGCAGAACCAGTCTCCAGGCCTGAAGTTAGGGACCCAAGGTTCAGATGGAGAGAAGGTCCTGACTTGGGTTTGGCCACCCAAAGTGCCGCCAGCGCCTTCAGGCCGTGCCTCCTGGCATCTTTGGCATGACTGCCTCCAGTAGAAGTTCAAGTGCTGGCATGAACCGCAAGTCCAATCTCCGGGTCTGCTCATTTTCTTCTACAAAAACAAATATTATTAGTCTGTTTTTTGACTTTCTTACATATTAGATCAGGTTGTAATTGTATAATCGATAAAAACTGCTTGCATATAAGAAAATAAAAATTAATGATATTAAGTAATATACAGCATCATACAAACAGTACTCTGCGTGGGGTATACCGGCTCTGTTTGGTTTGGTTTAAATATAAAACATAATACTCATTTGATCTCGTAAATATACAACGCCACACAACTTTAAAAGCGTTACATTCCATTTTTTTTTAAATATGTGTCAATCAGATTGCTATATTAAGCTTAAATATGCAATTCTAAAAACCTTGATTACGTATTTTCTTGGACTTGTGGCTCTAGAAATATTATAAAGTTGATGCATAGGTCAATTCATGAATGAACAAATTGTAAATTTTGTTACAGGGCATTTTTAGATATTTGATAAATAAGCAGACAAATTCTGTAACATATAAAGTTAAAAGTTTTCATGAGATGGAGGGGATACGACTAGCAAGCAATGTAATAACAAAGGAAAAGTCTAGACCCAACTGAATTTGGACTGAAGAATTTAGTGAATTTACTCGTAGTTCCATGAGCTTTTTCAATCAGCCAACTAACAGCCATTCTCGTATAACAGCGAATCATCTTGTATTCACCTTATGATGTGTACAAGAGTTTTGCACTATTGGTGATGCTCATAGATAATGAGACCACATACAAGGGGTTAATAGTCTTTCTTGCATAGAACCCCTTGGAGAATAGTGTAGTAGATATCAACGGAAATTATTTCACCAATGGGTGAATAATCTACCTAAATAAAGAACAGTAAAATAGCAGTCCAAACAGAATGATGTAAGGAAAGAAGGACAGATGAAAGCCCAAGGATTAGTAGCTCATAAACCAACTCAAAGCATACCTCCCTCTAAACTCTAACAATAATCCAAATCCTTTTGGAGATCTAAGGATGAACCCAACTTTAGTGACAAATGAATTTTACCAACATAAGGATAGTTTCTCATCTAGCTCGGAAATCCAAGAAAATTTGTCAATCAACATAAGCAAACCAACTCCTAAGGAAACAATGTATAATAACAATAAGTTGAAGTGTCAATGCAATCTGTATGACCTGCTAGTAGAAAGAATTAAACCTCTACATGAAAACTTAAGTCCTACTAGCGGACTGATTACTTGAATGAAGTACATTGGGCTCACCATAATGATGTTTGAACCAAACAAGATGAAAAGGCATATGACCAAGCTATAAAGGCATCAAGTTTTGAACCCAAGGAAAAAAGTTAAGAGTTCTTGTGTGGATAAAACCATGACCAAGCTAAAAGGCATCAATGAATAAGATATCTTAGCTTGGAAAAAGATATCATGGGTAAGCTAAGTAGCTTAAAGAAGGTAGAGCTAAGAAGAAACTAGCTAACAGACTAATAAGAATTCCACTTAAAAACGGAAGTAGCATAAAAGGTCATGGATAGGCTTTACGTCTTAGGCCTAAAGAAAGAGCAAACCAAAAGGTTTACAATTTCTTGAATCATTAAGTAAAATTTCTTGAAGACACTAAAAGACATAAAGCTAGACACATCAAGTTAAATCTCTTGACAAAAATAATAATGACACCCAATTGGGCTAGGACTTTTTGCAAAAACGGTATGACGCCACCCTTAGAGTCCCCCACCATACCTGTCCCACAGCCATCATGGGGAGGCAAATTGTGTGTCGCATGAAATCGAACTATTGACCTACCACTCATTCTGCAAGGCCACCCACCTCCTTACCAAGGCTAAAGCCGCAAGAACCGAATGAAAAGGAGGCTAGGACTTGATAGATGGTGAAAATAGAGCCAAACTAGGTGAAGGTTCAACAAAAAAAAAACAACACCAAGTTCTACCACGAGATGGTAATCAAATTGACTATATCTAATGTTTAAAGAGAATACTTGATTCAACCAAAACATGGAGTTACATGTTAGACCGGATGATGAAAGATGAGGTGCAAGACAAAATGATATAAAAATTGAGATTTGACTTAGTCAAGAGCGAATGATCTAAATGAGATAGCTAACCAAGAAAAATATGGGATAAATGGTAAAAGTAAAATAAATTCACCTTTAAATCACAAGATGCCTTGGCATAGTTTATATGACTATATCCAAAATGATGGTCTAAATTTTCTGAAATATTAGCCCTCTCTATAGATGAGCATATGATATGAAATCCAATATAATTTCCAATAGGATCTAGAATCCCTTAAAGAGTTAGAAAATATGTGAACATAATATTTTAGATCACAATAAGTTAATGAGTTCTAGCTAAATGCCATCACTCATTTCCCAATTTGAAGAGACCTAAAAGCTCCATAGTTCAAACCATACTGAGATTTTGCTAAAAGTAACTATGAAAAGAGAAAAATACCCTGATCCAAGACCTTATGAAAGTGCACAATGGTTTCTTGTCAATCTCCTAGATGGATAACAAGTGATAGCACATAAGATTTAGTGATCGACCATCATAATCTAAGCGACAAAGCCCATTGCACCGAATCTCAAAAAGCTATAACCACTTCCAAGTAAATAAATAATTACCTTAGTAAATGGATGTTCATTAAACTTATCGAAAGACCTAACATTGTTTACCATCAAACTAGAACCAAAATAATTACCTTCCATATACGAACTATGTTCGTTGTAATTAACACATCAAAATAGCCTAATCAGAAGCACATATAACATCTACTTGAACAATTGAAGAGAAATCTCCCATTTACATCATAATTTAATGCAACTAAATCATTATGAGTAAAACGATTCAATAATCTTATTTGGAAACAAACTAGATCTAATCGATAAGTATTCCAAAAAAGATACCTTAATTTCAACGCACTAAATAAGTTCTTGTGTTTTTAGGTTTAGCGAAGGCGCAACAAAAGGATCAATAGTAGATGCAACGCTCGATGATGTCCACCGCCGATGGACAAGGTCGAGGATGCAAAAAAGGGGAAAGGGCAAGATAGAGGAAGCAGGAGAGAGGTAGAGCTTCGCTTATATTTTTAGTAAAGAAGTTCAATTTGCAAAAGGCCACAACTTCATTTAATAACTACACTAAATAGTTACCTAAATGAGACACTTTGGGGTTGTTTGGTTCACCATATTCAAAGGAACTGGAATGACAAATTCCTTTTGAGCAAATTCTTTAGTGATGTTTGGTTCGCGGAATGAACTTGATGGAATCCTTTGAATTCCATTGAATTCCACAATTTAAGGAATTCATCATTCCTTGGCTTTAGTGAAGGAACTGAATTCCTACCAACCAAATGCGTGGTCAAATTCCGTCAAATTCCATTCCAATTCCTTCAAAATCAAATTCCTTAGATGGATTCCAATTCCATCAAATTCCATTCTGGGAACCAAATGCCTCTAAGGGGCTGTTTGGTTCGTGGAATTCAAAGAAATTTGATGGAATTGGAATGACAAATTCCTTTGACCGAATTCCTTAGTGATGTTTGGTTTACAAAATGAACTTGATGGAATTCTTTGATTCCATTGAATTCCACAATTGAAGGAATTTATCATTCCTTGACTAAACTGAAGGAATTGAATTCCTACCAACCAAACGCATGGTTAAATTCCATTCCAATTCCTTCAAAGTCAAATTCTTTGGATGGTTTCAAATTCCATTTTCCGAACCAAACGCCCCAAGTATTATGTATGAAACATGTAGGTTCATTCATATTTTTAATATCTCTAGATTTCTCCACAACACTTTCACATTATCTAAATCTATCCCTCTATTATAAAAAAAAATCATCGGTGATGCTAAATAGACACAAGAAACCAACCGTATAAAATGTATGTACTATCTAACCCAAAAAGATAAACCCCCATTTATGCCGCCTGGTTGGTCTAGCCTATACCTTTGGGCAAAATGTCCTTAAGCAATTATCATCTAAGTACAAGATAGGTATGTTCTCTTTATAAAATTAACTTCTTTTTTACTTCTTTTTATTCTTAAATTTACTTAAATCCATTATTTTGTATAATTTGTTAGTTTGAATGATAACCTCAAACTTATATACCAAAAAAGTAAGATATGATACAGGATTGAATGATAACCTCAAACTTATATACCAAAAAAGTAAGATATGATATAGGATTCACGAATATAGAATGCTTGAACGCTATGTTAAATTTTAACATATTCTGCATCCATAATTCAAGATGGGTATATATACAAAGTATACTTAATATATCATCAAACTTAATACTTAATGATGGACATGATAATGTAGCACATTAAAGGATAAATCTGTTAGATAAAATAGAAGATAAGACAAGTCATCATGACACATTATCACATCACTTCATTAAACAAATAAGTTTGAGGGTATATTTAGTAGGATGGCCTAAAATATGTTCCATAACTTTTCTAATAAATCATATTCGCCAGTGTCACACCGCTTATTTGCTCTATCCTAATCCCTACATAAACACAGTAAGTTGTATTTTGCCTAGATGGGATCTATAAACCGGTTCAATTGATAGTTGTAATGTACAAAATTGCAAGTCAAAACACTTTTGTGGAACATATCCACCCATTTGTAGCCACATTTTCAAACAAAAAAGGCTTTCTAACAATCCATCCACCTATTCATTGCCTACAAAACAATCAAACGCTCTTATTATGTTATTTTTCTAAGACAAACATTCGATGATACCACTGCTAGAACACTTGATTATCCTCTGAATATGATTCATTGGCCTCAAGTTTTCTCAATAACAGAGAAGCCTTCTCCCGGGCTCTTATCGATCCTCTCACCGAGAGTTCGGCTAACACAAACACGAGATCTGGCAAACCCAGTGCATCTCTCAAGCATTCCTCGCTCTCATCAAAAACACGAAGAAGTACCTCGGCCGCACCTTCATTGCTCAACATACACCGACTTTTCAACACATCAAACATCCTACTCACAATATTAGCCGTGTTGGTCAAAGCTTTTAGCCCTTCATCGAACCTAGAAAGAAGCCCTAGAATAACCAGAGCGTTCCCACTCAGATCTTCACAGTCCACATTCTCCACTATTTTCAGGAGAACACCGAGTGCACCTGATCTGACGGCCACAGTGCAATTCCCATGGAAGTGCACCAACTCAGCGAGCGAGCTGAGGAGGTGATGTGTAACAGGACCGTCAGGTCTTGAAACTGCCTTCAATAAAGCCTGAATAGTATTCGCTACCCCAAACACTGCTTTATTTTTATCTAGCATTGCCAGGCTGCATATCAGAGAAGCCGCTAATTTCCTAGACTCAAGGGATCCACGAGAGAGGATCACGTCATTGAGGTGTTGAATGGTTTCCATGTCTGCAAGGGTTGATTTGAGATTAGGGTTTAACGAGAGATTGAAGAGGATGGAGAGTGAGAGTCTCTGGAGACTAGAAGAGGAGGATTTTAGCAGGGTGAGAATGGTGGGAATGGCTTCGTTATTCTGCACAACTAAGTTTCTGTGTGGAGGACTTGTTTTTGTGATGGAAACTAGTGTTTGAAGTGCCTTCTCTTTAGCTTTGTCATCACAATCACGTTGAATTTGGGAGATGCACTCAGAAATGGTGTTTGAAAACTTACCAGCTGCCATCACAAATGCAGAGACGACCTTGATTCCTACAATAGTACAATGTTACTGAAAAAAGAAGGTTTTATTAAGGTAGCAACATACTTTTTAGACGATCCCAATGCCTTAGCTTTGTAATTGTCACCATATTTTGGCTGGCCTTGGAGCATTTGTTTGACGCATAGCACAGTGCATAGAACATAACGATCAATATCAGTCGTTGCCTGTAAATCCAAAACCAAATACAATATTGCATCTTTGTCAGTAAGGAGTAGGCATACAACATATCAACCTTAACTTCTTCATCGATAAAAATTAAAAAAAGATGTATTATTGATCAAACTATGACAACTTCCAAACATTATGGATGTTATAGTCACTAAAACAAAAACAGTAAACCTAACTCAAAAGTTCCCTGCATTTTGTAAGACAAATCATCAAGTAGAAGATGGAAGTTACCAAGGAAAGCATGTCAAAATGGCATGTCTACATGCATAAATAAGAAGTTATCAAATATCAAGGTATAATGGATCTGAGCATACCCAGAAATTAGAATAAGTAACCAACCGACAAACTGGTTCATGTTACAGTCTCATGAGCGAAGGATGGGTGACAAACATGCAACTCTTGTTAGAGATCAAATGATGTAATGCGTACTCGACTGTCTTCTCTATCAGTTGAGTTAAACAGGCTTAATGGCTGGTAAAAGGAAGACAACCAAACTCCACCATCATCCTCATAACTGGATGGAAGTCCTCCAGAGACGACCACTTCAAGCTGTGAATAAGAAATAAAAAAATAAAGGAGCTGTTATCAACTAAACTTTTTCTTCTCGTAATTTCAATTTCTAAAGATATCATGTAGATGGCAACCGTTTTCCTATCCCAGGATGCAATGGATGTAAGTAAAGAAAAACTGAGTAGCGAAGGAATGTTTCAATTACCTTAAAATACTGGGAGCAGACAAAGCATTAGTGAGGTTTGCCTTTGTCCAAACAGAACCACCCAACATCATGGTCGCCTTTAGAAAATTGGAAGAAATGCAGGTAGCATCAGACTAGTTATAAACCAAACCAAACAGTATATCCCACATGAAAGTAGGGTCTAGGAGGGGTAGGATGTATGCAGACCTTACCTGACCACTACGATCAAGAGGTTGTTTCCGTGAAGGCCCCCAGTCTGTTGTGCAAAAAATAAAGATCTGTGCAAGCAAACAACAACATAGGTACTATTAACATGTAATCAGAAAGATATAACGGGTAGAATAACAAATCAATGGTGTGCAAGCAGATGATGTTATCAGGTAAGATATGCAATGCAAGTAGAAAACGAATGCACATTGCATGATAGCAACTTAGACATGGAAGTAAGGCCAGTAATAAAGACAAGCAGGAAAGTTGGATCCTAATAGCCGCAGTTAACCCACACAAAGAAGCCTATTTGCCGACTCCTTACCAGCCTCGCAATACCCTTGACATCACACGCTACCATGTCCTACTAAAAATCAGCCACTCTAGTCCTGTGCCTCCAAGAGCTACTATCAGAGGTCATGTCTTCAGACATGCCTAAAGCTGCCATGTCCATCCTCAACTGGTCAACCCACTTTCTCCTAGGCCTACCCCACTCTCCACAGTGGTGTTGTCAAATGTCAACTGTCTCCTACGAACATCATCAGAAAATGTCTAAAGAACATAACTTTTAGTGCATTGAATCCGGTGGTGATTAGTTAAGAGGTCGTGCGACATGAAGAGATTCATAGCTAGCAGGGGTTCGAACAGTAACAATACAAAAAAACATATCATCAGTAACAATGCAAAAAATAAAAAGTAATTGCATCAAGGAAATTCAACATATCAACAGAGTCCATGCATCAGGATTTACCGACAAACATTGGGTGGAAGTTACAAGACTTGCCTCATCATAGCAAATACACTATACAAATGCTCATCTTCATAGTTTCAGTTTTACAATGTTACTCTTATTATCATGTGAATCAATGGGTAGGCAAGAAAGCTTCCGAAACCATGAAAATCAAAACCAAATAGCACTGATTTCACATATTTATAACCAAATTGACAGGACATATCGCGAAACCCTTCTTCCCCATTCCACTAACTGCTTACTACCTGAAAAAATTTCGCCATCCGAAAAAAACTACCTGAAAATTCTGCATTTATGATGCCTTGTGTATATTTACATAAACTCTCA
>LUCG01203187.1:0-16847 GCA_001633085.1 Carthamus tinctorius | reverse complement strand
CTACTTCGCATTTTTTTAACACTTCTCATTTGAACCTAATACTATATATATATATATATAGGGATCGTTTCATTTACAATCCATATAATTCAAACAAACTCTACAAACCATTATATTAGGAAATAATAGAGATATTTATGGACAATTATCATGATTTATTAATTAGACTGAGATACATATGAAAGCTGATAATATTCATTCATTATGATAATGACTTTAAATTAGGAAACAAAATGAAATCAAATATTTATTAGACTAGATGAACGGCTATGATTAGTTTGTATAGTTTGTTAGAATTACGTTACGTGGTTTGTAAATGAAACGTCCCTTATACACACACATATATATATGTTTGTAGTTGGTGAACAATAGTTTACACGCTGTTTTGATAGCAACATAACCATGAGAAAGAACATCTCCCTTTATTCACAAGTCAGGAACAGAGTGGCCACATGTACTGTTGAGGAAAAGGACTGTCGCTTTCAGTTTCCGTTTTGTAGATTAACCGGGGCCTGAAATTTTTTCTGGCTTCTCAGATATGGTCACATGATTGACAATGTCGTCCTGATTGTTACTGGAACCTTGCATGAGAGAGATGTTCAGGAACTGCTAGAGAAATGCCACCCTTTGGGAATGTTTGACAGGTAATTTCTTCTCAAAATATTGTCTCACTTTTGCTGCAAGCAATAATAAGGTAATACTCCGCTGTTGTTTCTTCAGTATTGCTACCCTGGCAGTTGCTCAGAATATGCGTGAGCTTTATAGACTGGTGCTCGTGGACACACCACTTGCTCCTTACTTCTCCGAGTGCATCACATCAGAGGTATATGCTTCTTTAGCATTAGGGGCTGTTTACTAAGTGCTTATAGCCTCTTACTGTGTAAGTAGTGCTTACCGGGTAAGGGATAATGTTGTTTACCAACACCACCTGATTGCTGACCGAGATTTTGCTCCAGTAAGAGTGAATGGCTTACTTACCCGGTTAGAGCATCTTACCCAAATCAACATTTGCCCAATTCTTTAAGTAATGTAGGGCTTGGCAATGAAGTGCCTGTCTTTGTTCTGTTTTTGTAACTTTAGTTTCTTCCCACCCTGTTCTTGATCATGAAAGCAAGTAGAATAGGCTGAAGAAACAGTCATCTTTGTTGTTTATGCATTTAATTTGTAGATTATAAGAGCATCTTCATCAGATTCTCCAAAATGGAGAACCAAAGTCAAAATCTTCAAAAAGAATTACATTAATCTCCAACAGATTCCCCATTTGGAGAATCCAACGTTGATTATGATATTAAAATATTTCATTCATCTATTAAAATATTATTTCCCTCTCTAAGTATTTATTTTCAGAATTCCCTTTTGGTGCTCTCACTTGGTAATCGTTTTTGGGTTGTTCTCCATATTTGGGGGAAAAACCCCTCTCTCCTACTTTCTCTGTTTTGGAGATAGTTTTAGGGAAGCTGTCGGAACACAACTTTACCTCAACCCCAATGGGGCAGCCTACTGGTTAAGGCTNCACTGAGTATTAATCCCAGGGGAGCATGCTTTAGCTCTCGGTAAAAATTACCAAGGATGTAGCCTGGGCAAACCCAGGTGAACCTTATCAAAAAAAAAAAAACACAACTTTACCTCAGAATCCCTATTTTCTTCCTTTTGGAGAAACTATTGGCAAGTCTTCATTTAGCATGGCTCTTAATATCTGACGTTGAGTTTTTTTTTCTTCTTAACATTCGACAAACACGTTTCTGATGATTGTAAGTTTGTAACTACAAGCAGCAGTTTTTAGAAGTAGTCAAGTAGCTATTTATCCGTTACGCCCATCCTATTTAGTCAGATTTCATCAATTTGCACACCGATATTGCTTGGTTATTGCCTTTTGTCCTTTATTTTATATAACAATTCGTATTATCTGCAGGATTTGGATGATATGAACATCGAGATTATGAGAAATACTCTTTACAAGGCATATCTTGAGGATTTCTACCGGTTTTGCCAGGTAAGCATTTGATGGTTATCACGGAATCTGCAAACATCTTTTCTTTTTTTCTGTTCTAACATTATTTTACAAATAGAAACTTGGTGGGGCAACAGCTGAAATCATGTCTGATCTTCTAGCATTTGAGGCCGACAGGCGAGCCGTTAATATTACTATTAACAGGTACTGTCATTTTCTAAAACCTTATTCCTATATGTGCGTTCGGTACACAGGATATACGAGTAAAAGAAGTTAGTTATTTAACGTTTGGCTTGACATTAGACTAGGATAGGACAAGACTTGAGTGGCACAAAAATGCGTTTTTTTTGTCCTTTGGAAATAGTTGTAACAAATATATGGAGGATGAAACAAGATTGGTAAATTACTAAACTACCCATTTCAAAATAAAACTCTAAAACCTTTCGCATTTCTTTCATCCGCCTACCTCGCTCTTTCCCACAGAATAGTTGTCCAGCGTTTGGTAAGACGGAATAAATAAAATGACCAATTTACCCTAATGAATTATTTTTATCTTTCATGTAATTTGATTACTTTATGTAATTTATTAAATTATAATAGAATAAATATTTTTATAACATAATATACCAGTAGAAAGTTTTCGTCCAGACGACTAAAATGACACAAATGTGAAAAGGTTATGTAGTTTCCAGTTTCTATTTTATACATTCTCTATATTACTTTATCATTGTTAATATTTAAAAATTACATAAGTTAACCGAAATATAGATACCTTGTAAAAACAATGTTTTAAGTACAATAAAACGAAAGTTTAAATAGCATAAAATATAACAATATAAAATTTAAAGAATGAATAAAATGTAAAGAGAGAGGCGCATTTGATGTTTTAGAATTAGAAGTCGGTTTTATTTTGAGGTTATATTGGTAAAATATAAGTTTGCTCCAGCTTGTTCCATGGGGTAGGGGTGGAACAAGCCCGTTCCACTTTTCTTTTGTCTATTCCACATAAAACTCCTCTCAAACGTGGAACAGTGATCCCTGTTTTGTTCTGTTCTGTCTTGTCCGGTGTATCAAACACACCCATACGTGTACGGTGCACCACACAAAGTTATGATGTTAGCTTATTAATCTCTTGTCATGTGGTTTGTATATGCAGCATTGGAACGGAGCTTACTCGAGATGATCGTAGGAAGTTGTATTCTAGTTTCGGATTACTGTAAGTTTACGGAACTCTACAAGGATGTGCTAATCGGAGTTTTGACTTTTGTCTATGTCCCTTTATTAACTTTCTTCCGTTTTTGACTCGAAATAGTTACCCCTACGGCCACGAGGAACTTGCTGTTTGTGAGGACATAGATCAGGTACGTCTTCATAGAAGATCAAATATTCATTCATTACTCTATATTTTATAGTTTGGAAGTGTTTTAAGGTTTGAGTCTCCTCGGGATCATTCGGGATTTTTCTGACCTTTATCTTTAGGGTCCCATGGGACTAGTCGAGGCACCAGGTACCAAAAAAAGAGGTTAAATTACGTTTTTCGTCCCTGTGGTTTGTTAAAAATTGCAGATGTCATCCTTGTGTTTTCGAAGTTACGATTTTCATCCCTATGGTTTATAATTCATTTTCATATTCGTCCCCGAGGCTGATTACTACTTTTAAGTATGAGGGACTAGAATAGAAATGAGTTGTAAACCATGGAGACGAAGAAAGCAATCAAGCAGAAGTTTTTCACAAATCACAGGGATGAAAAACGTAATTTACTCAAACAAAATCCCGCAGCCTTACAATATTCTTTTTGACAAATGTCGCCTCTACACAGCTTTTTCACAAGCTCGTGGTTTTCATATAAACAACCTCTCTAGTACCCTTTGGAATAGAGGAAAGGTCTGCATACATCCTAACGTGTCGTGACCCCACTTACGAGTAAAGATGTACTGGGTATGCTTGCAAGGTTATCGTGTTGAACGAGTTTTTGTGTTTTTTAAACCGTTGACGTAGGTGCGTGGTGTGATGGAGAAATACCCTCCTTACCAGCCGATATTCTCCAAATTGTCGTACGGTGAGAGCCAGATGCTAGATAAGGCGTTCTATGAAGAGGAAGTGAAGCGACTCTGCTTATCTTTCGAGCAACAGGTCTGTCCGTTAGCTTCCAGACTTCGTTTCGTAATCGATTTTTGGTGGAAAGATATATTAGCCTTACTGAAAACTTAATGGATGTACAGTTTCACTACGGCGTCTTCTTTGCATACATGCGACTCCGGGAGCAGGAGATCCGAAACCTGATGTGGATATCGGAGTGCGTGGCTCAGAACCAGAAATCCCGAGTCCACGACAGCGTCGTGTTCATATTTTAAACTCGGAAACATTTTATTTTATGTATATTCAATCCATTTTATTTTTATTCCTCCAGAACTGGTTTGCAAAATAAGTGGTGATTTTTGTTGGTCATAAAAAGAAGACATTATAAACTACTACTGCTTTATGAAGGTTAGCTTCCAATTTCTATTTCATGTAAATCCGAATTTGTTACGAGGATAATATAAGTTATTTGTATGATTTCTTTCCTCTCAAATAATCACCACCACAAACTCTCTGTATGATATTTTATAAGTTGTTCGGTTGTTATACTGAATAAATAGTTTGAATGGTAAAAACGATTGTTTTGTTTTACATTCAACATTCGATTTCAGCAATTCAATGACCGAACCAATTGATTTTTGCTCTATTTCTCGCGATATGTTGTTAACGTTCAAGAAAAACCAACATCTAGGGAGAAATCGAAAACACATCTAAGGAGAAACCAACAACAAATAAGTTATACCAAAAACCACATATGATCTCAGAACAACTAGAAAGATATTCATGATGTAGGATACCTATAAACAAGTAGATCGAAAACCATAGGGAGAAACGGTAGGCTAGAAGAATCCACCAGAGGGAGAAATCGAAGAGAAATCGAAGACCATGAGAGAAACCGAAAACCATAGGGTCAATCTGAGAGGGGGTTTCCAAGATGGATGGATTGGGGGCAACGCGTTTTTTCTTCTCTTTGATCAATTTCATCACCATGTACATTGCAGATCTATGGAGGAGGACGATGACGAAGAGAGGAGGAGAGAGCGAGAAATCAGATGCATGCTTTTTCCAAAAGGGCCAGCTGAATGTAAATAACTCTACTTTGTGGGCTCAACGGTTAAACCCTTTGCGGCCCTATTAAGCCATTTCCGAACACTTAACTATAACCTACCAAATAAGCTATTACCGCGCAAACCCCTTGAACCTTATTAAACAAGTCACTTTATTTATTAAGCACTAATCAATGTAAATGATAATAGAAGAAAATGTTTGGTTTTATACTTATAATAAGGTTATTCCCAAGCCCAAATTTTCATTCCAGATAAAAATGAGGGGAAATGAAAACTCGTTCCCATTCCATTTTCATTTCTTAACGTGAATCAAATCAAACAACACGTAAGTTACTATAAGACAATTATATATAGCAGACATACCAAACGTATATCTTGGGGGGGGGGTTGGGATTTCTTATTTAGATTGTATATTAATATATTCCGGTGTGGTACCAATAATAAGTTGTTTCTAATGTTTCGATGAGAAAAAAATGTTTTATATTGTTTTGTCACCGTAGAATGATGTAGATAAGGAGTTTTTGATAAATTATTTCATTTTAATTTATTTGAAAATCCTTATCTGCTTATTCATCAAAATTACTTGTTTACCTTTTTTTTTTAACCCTATCATATATTTCTCCTCTCATCTAAACATTTTACACATAAAAAAGACCTAACTCAATGATACAAAATAATGTATTTTTTGGTCATTTTACATAAAAAGGTAAAAATTTGTTAAACACTAAAATACAACTTATCACGTTTTGGTACCGTCATAAACTGATCCAAACACTTGCTATAAAACTCTGTTTCGACACCAAATAAGTTAATAAGCACATTCACTTAGTTGCTTAATGAGCTTTAGTGAGACTAATAGTTTATTCTGTCAGTAAGTTACAGATAACTGTTCGATAGTGACTTAATGGTATAGGAAGTGACTTATTCAGTAAGTTTTTTAAGGATCAACTTTACGCTGTTATGCAGAAAGCCAAGTTTTCTCAAACGTGTCATTCTCAATTAAAAAAGAAACATGTTTCTTTCATCTATGAAAAATCTCTCTCCCAACAAAAATCTTTCCGTTACAAGAGTACAAGACTTAATGGAAAACCAAACAAACTTAGGGGCTGCTTGGCAGTTGCTGAATGGTTTGGTGCTGGATGATTAAGTGGTCAGAATGATTAAAAGACTCCTACGATATAGTGCAAAACGAAACATGATTGTTTGGTAACTGTTTAGAATGAAATCAGGGCGTTGAATGCTTAAGGGAGACCCATGATACAAAACCATTCAGAAGGTTTTAGAACCATTCAGAAACAAGACTATTTTTCTACCAAAGAAGATTGACCTCTTAGCGATTCAGATCCTATCCTTTAACAAAACCGTTAAGAGGTAAAAAAAAAACGCATTCTTTTTGGAAGGCATAGCGGCGTCGTAACCAACGAACGATTACCAGGAACACACGCATGCATACCTCCCCAGCGGTAACGGGCAGCCCACCACAAACACACGCTTACGCTGGACCTAGAGCCCAACCACGGTCTTTGACTGGGCTGGGAGAAGCGGCCCAGCCCCAGGGACTGTGTATTGACTCCCCTTAAGGATCCCATCCACAGCCTCCCCAGGATGCTGCCGCCCTCAGAAAAGAACCAACTATTTGTAAAAAAATAAATAAAAATAAACTAAAAACATTCCTTTTTCTCTCTTGTATTATAAAAAACAAAGGTATAAATCAATACACATTTACATGGAATAAACTTATTCACAAAAAATCTAACATACTACTACAACCCTTTCCACCATTGAAGCTTACCTTAGCAAGGTGATCCCACTTTACATCCAAGGGCAGCTCCGGCGACATTGGTGAGTAGCGGCACCTGGTCCACCGGTTCCGCCGGAATCAACGGGAACCCTTTATAATCCGCCGCCCAATTCGGGTTCCCCGATTCGATGAAGAAGGCTCCGTTTTGCATGAGGTCGCCTTCGGACCTCCACGTCCATTTCATCCACTCCTCCTCCGGGGCCCCCCGCCGGTAGGTGACCTCCTTGGCGGCGCCGTCCTCGGCCAGGAAGCGGTTGCCCTGGCTGATGATGGTGGCGCCCTTGGCCCCGCCGATGGCGTAGCTCTTCCACTGGGTGTAGTCGTTGTTGACGACGTGGACGAAGCCCCACCGGACGGCGGGGAGGCGCTGGGTGAGGCCTTTCCCGAAGTGGTTGTAGGCGAGCGTGACGAACATGTTGTCGTCCGGCAGGATGTCGCTCGCACCGAAGAGCAATGCCTGGCGATACGATGATCATGGTGATGTGATGATTGTTATTAACGATGTGTAACATGTTAGACGAATCCCATATTCTCCCGTGGACAGGAGAGATGCTGTGTTTATAAGTAAAACCAAACACGTTTTGGGGCCACACGCATTGCAGGTTCTTGGAACACTGCAGTTAAGCCTGCTTGGGTGGGAGCAGCACCAGGATGGGTGACCTCCTGGGAAGTCCTTGTTGCCAACTCGGCAGAAACAAAGGCGTAAGCCAGTGGGGCAAAGCGGACAATATTGTGTGGTGGTGGGCAGGGTGTTACATGATGATATGATGATCATAATGTGATGATGTCGATGACCTGGAAAGTCCGGCCTCCCAAGTCACCCAAAACAAAGTTGTGAGCCAGTGGGGTAAAACGGACAATAATGTGTGGTGGTAAGCAGGATGTTACATGATGATATGATGATGATGATGATGGATTCAAATTAGTGAAACCCAGATTTAATCATTCAAAATGAGAAAATTCGTTCGGTTATTATGAACTTTTCTCATTGTGAATCGATAAAAACTAGGAAGCTAAATTAGATCTAGATTTCGGAATTTTGTTTGAATACGAACCTTATCATGTCTAACGAAATGGCAATTAGAAATCGTGATATTGGTCGACCGGGCAACGATGTCGATAAGCCCGTCAAACGTTCCGGCAAACGAGCAATGATCGATCCAAATATCGACGCTACCGAATATGCTAATCGCATCTCCGTCGCTCGCTCCCCGTATCCCGACGTGATCGGGGGCGGATTTGATAAACCCACCCTTCCCGGGGGAAATATCGTACATATGGATGTCCAAAATGATAACGTTACGGATGAACTGCAACATGAATCCGGCCCCACCCGTGATGTGGACCTCCATGCCACGACCATCGATGGTTTTATCGCTAGCGAAAATGAGCTCCTCCATGAGCTTGATGCGCATGTGGGATTGGAATACGATCCAAACGGGCTCGGGGAGGAGGACGGCGTGACGGAGGGTTCCTGGAGCAGGGTTGACCATGTCATTATCGGATGGGTCGGTGACGACGTAGATATTGCCTTCTCTTCCGCCGGTGGTGTTGTGACCGAATCCCTGAACGCATTCGGTGATCTTTTGGCGGTTATCGGCCCATTTCGGGTCGCATCGCCAACATTTGTCGATGCGGTTATGGGCGATGCACGGCCCGTGTTTCCTCCTCAGCCCCTTTCTAGTGTTCATGGTGTTACTGAAAAACGACAAATCGAATGGTTAAATCGTGTGAATCTTGATCGTCTAAATCCAACGGTCGACAGTGGTTTCCTTATTCTCGTAAATTAGAGAGACAGAGGAGGAGGTTCAAACGAGAATAACGTCCAAATAAAGAACACAATAAAGGCTAAATCACTTGCAATTTTATTCTGAACTCACGTGTAAAATCACATATGATTACATGTGACCTTGTCCGCCACTTTTGCGTCATGTTCCATATCACATCTGATTTCAGTGCAAAATTGCATGTGACTGTTCTCGTATATTCTTATTTTGACCCTGTTCTAGTTTGACGTGTGGCATGTGCGTGTACGTGCGTGCACACGCATCAATAAAAGTAAACATAGGTTCATATATTCATACGTGAATAATTGGTAAAAAGGTGAAGTATTTGAATGTGGGTTGACAACTTCACATATGAATCATTTATTTATGCGTCTTATATGTATTTTCTTATGAATATGTGAACATTGTAATGTTCATATCATATTTAAGTGTATGACCTAAATGCCCCTTCATGATAAAACGGGTTGTTTTTACCGTAACTCGACTATATATATATCGATATTAAGTTGCTATTCCTCTTTTACTCGTCTTGATGTAGTTTTCAACGATTATAACAAAATGAAAAGGTAATGAACGTAACGACTCACTTGGGATCGGCCATGATAATTGTCGCGCAAATGAAACAAATGGCCAAAACCAAATTCAACCTAGCCACCTCCATCTTTAATTACCTATAAATACTAAAAATAGAACACATAAATAGTTGGATTAGCTAGTCAGGCCAGGTTGGAGTCAGATCTTGTTGTCAAGATCAGACTTTTATTAAACCGGCTAGCAAACCCTACACTGCTTTGATTTATAAAATACTTAGCGATGGCTGGGGGGGCTTAATCAAATGAAGAGATGTCGTTAATTTATGGTACGACATCCCAAAACAAAATGGAAATTGTGTGATGATGTAAAATAACCAACATTTAGGAAGGTTCTCTTGTGGGGTTGTTGTAAAAATCTGTAGGCGTACGTTAATAGGGAGAGAGAGAATGTTGGTAATCCACTCGTATATTTCTAAATTATCAAATCAGCTAACTAATTTTACAATGCCAGAAATGGCGGGAAACTTGTAGTTTTTTCTCGCATATTGTTCTAGTTTTCCGTTTATAGAGAATCATTTATCTATTTTGGTCAATTTCTCTAATATACTTTTCTAAGCTTCAATTTATTGCTTATAGCTTTGTATTTGACTCAGGAAACCTTCAACTATTGTACAAGTTCAGTCGCAGTCCCTCTACGAGTTTTACTCCGATAACCTCCAACTATCCAAGCAACAAGCTACAGTCCACCAACTCTTTTTTATTTTACTTTTGCCACAAAACTTTATTTAAAATCCATCTCAACATTGAAGAATTTTTAAGAGGGAAAACAGGTCCCGATAAGTGATGGTAATGACTTTTATAAGACAAGTTGATGTAGGGTAAACGGATGAAACAAAGATTGAACACGTTGATTCTATGAATACCCGTGTTCAGCCTCCTCTAAAGCTTGTTGATTCAACGAATGCCAAACCTTAGGCTTCAAAATCTGAATTCTTCCAAGAATCCAAAAGTTGGGAGGAAAACCAAAGTTCCTGATTAATTGATCTGCCCATCCAAATTACACAACCAAAATATAAATAAGAGAACCCAAACGAGTTGAGCTTAACAAAAGTAATGGGCCAAACACAAAAGGACAAAAAAAACACAAAAAACATTCAAAAACTAGCTTAAACAACGTTTTTCGGGGTTCAAAAGTTAGTTAGGCCCATATACGGCGTGCTTCCTGTTCCAATCTTCGATTCGATAGGTGGACCGTTCAAAACAGACACCCAGAGCGAACATTATGCCCTTTTAAAGTCGACCATGTTTGGTACCCCGATCATGGGCTCTAAAAACATCTAGGCCATTTCCTCCACAAATCGACCCACATCAGAAGTGCTCATCGAGTTATAAATCCTTACCATCAATCGATTTTGATCCATAAGGTAAAATTACATCACCATATTTACTAGCCCATCACCATCATTTTTTTGCCACTTGATGTTCTTAGATTAGTACAAGATGTCTCCATTCATATCATTTGACAATTGACATAGTTGGTGGGTGATCATGGTTGATTGGGATGGTTGATTATGAAGATAAGGAAATATGTATATCTAGACATTGGCCATGAATTGATGATAAGGTTAAGTTCTAAGTCTTGGTCCATCACCAAAAATTTGGTGTACTTTTATTCCCTTTATGAGAGATTTAAACTCTAGAAGATTGTTTCTTTTAATACAAAGTAGGAAGATTTAAATAAAAGATTAATATGATGAAAAGTTAAAAAAGTAAGATTCTTAGATTCATATGTGAATTATTAGAAAATTATATTTTGAAGATACATATGTCAATCAACATGAATAATGTATAAAGTTGGTTCATATGTACAAACATTTTTTTTATAGAATATTTCGGTGGTTCTTATTTTCTTGTGATATTTTGTCTTCTTATCTAAACATACCTCCTATCATATAAAACATACGTAACGAGCATTATCAAATATCGTATATATGACACAGATGATTGTATGCAAGTATCTAGGATTATAGACTTACCAACTTTTAAAACTTTTCATTTGGGGTTAGGATAGTGATTTGCCCCAAACCTTTCAAGAACCTGATTCACCTGTTCGTTCGGGTGTGGAATTCTAATAAAAACTGGTGTCGGGAATCTCCAACCCACCCGTCTTTATATGCATGTGTGTGTATATGTATGTTGACGAAAGTTCAAATGAAAATTAAATCTAATTGTGAACGTGAGAACAGCCGAGAGCGCATCACGTCGCATAATAATACAAGATTATTCACCAGACTCAATATTATGCATTATTCAAGGTGAATAGGGTGAATAGTACAACATTCAGACCGAATAATATTGAATGCTATATTATTCGGTCTAAATGTTGTATTATTCACCATGATAATGCATAATATACAGTTTGAATAGGATACATGTCATGCTCTCAACTATCCTCACATTCACAATTAGATTTGAATTTTCATTTAAACATGTCCCCATACATATATGTATTCTTTTTTGTTTAAATTTAATTTCCTGCCCTATTACTATACCTAGTGATGAGCATCGATTCCGAGTACCCGCCTTCGGCACCGGAATCGCTTCGTAACCGTCAGTTCCAGATCAGAACCGATGTGATTGGTTCCGGTTCTGGTCTCGGTTCCTAAAATACGGAACCGATCGGGACAGGTTCTGGCGATTCTCATTTTTTTGTAACCACTAACAGTCGGGTACTTGTCGAAACTGGTTCCGCTACATTTTACTAAAAATAATTTTATACGTTTATTATGTTTAATTAAACAAAAATTGAAATTATTATTTTACACTTACACATATATACTTATGACCATTTCTCCACTCAACTTATTTATTCTCTTTTTCCGATATTTTTTATATCATATTTATCATTTCAAGTTGTACTTTTTGTTTTGTTTTCATTTCAAAAAATGTACGTAATTATTTATATAATTATTAGCTTTTAGTTTATCGGATAAAATTTCATCGTTTATAGAGTTTGTTTCGTTACGTTAGGACTATATAATAACTAATAATGACTTTTTATAGTATAAACGATAAAAAAGTATTTAAAAAAAATTAAACATGGCGTACCCGGTTCCCAAATATAAAGAACCGGTGCAACCAGTTCCAATTAAGGTCCCTTCATCCTAAGAACCGTCGGTTCCAGTTCCGGTTCCGATTCCAATTCTGGTTCCATGAATTTTGTCAGATACCCGCCTTTACTCACCCCATTTACACTTAAATTTAGCTTCTAGATTCTTCTAGCTTTTTGTGTTTTTTTTTTATAGTTTCATAATGATGTTTTCGTCTTATATTATGCTAATTTTAAGTTTACCTCACTTGATTATTTATATATTTATAATATAAGAAAAAATAATATAAGAAAAATGATAATGCGATGCCGAAAGCATTATCTTTATCTTTTCATGATATGGAAAATAATACGTGTTTTGTCTCTTCTTGTTACTTTTTGTCTTTCTCCCTTTTTGTTTTTTCAATTAATTATTATTATATTAATTAAAAAAAATTGGAAGGTAAAGCGGCATCGAACCAGCGAACGACTACCACGAATACACACGCTCGAACGTCTCTCCGGCGGTATCCGGCATCCACGGACAATAAACTAATCCGTCGCTGTCCTAACCCAGCTTACGCTGGACCTAGAGCCCAATCACAGCTTCTGATTGAGCGGGAGGCCCAGTCTATGACTCGACCAGTCCAAGGACTGAGTACTCCTCATGCCCTTAATTGACTCCCAAGATAGAAATTGGTCCAATTTTCCAACTTTTTTAAGTAATAACAAAACATTTTAATTGTATAAAATATAATTATATACATTTATAAAATAATTATTGATCCCTTACTTAGGCATTTCTCTAGAAAATTCTTACAAAATTATAAAGTTGAAGGATCCATAGTAGAGATACTTTAATATCCTACTCTTTGTACAAAAAAAAAAATTTTGTGTGATTGTTTCTTATTCTATTATTGTTTTTAAAATGATATTTTATTGTAATATAAAACAAGCATATAAAAAATATATTAATTAATACTAGTTTTTTGCATGATAAGTAAATAATAATAATAAATATACAAAGAAATGGGAAGATGAGGTTCTTGTTAGGCTATGTGTAGCGGATGGTTGGGTTGGCGGGCTCGTGTCCAGCGGGCTTGTGGGCTTGGACGGTATCGACTATGCGGCCTGTGGGCTGGGCGGCATCGGGCTCAAGCAGTGTGCCCATACTGTCCCCAACTGCTGTGTTATGTGTGTGTGTGGTGTGTTGTATTAATTAATTAAATAATTAAAAAGCGAGAGGGTTGGGAGAGTTTGGGTACTAAATATAGAGGGTTCCAGATGGTCTATTGTGGGTTTATGGAAAAATTAATATGGCACAGATATGACAGTGGGACTCGAAGGGCTCGGGTACTGATTAAGAGTCTTTAATGTGGAGTTTTATTGAAGGTTTTGTTTTATAGGAAAAAGTACAATAATGAGGTTTTCAAATTGTATATTCCTTTAGTTGGTCACTTTTTTGTATGCAAGGTTTGTGTTCAAGTCTTTCGTTATAATTTTTTTGTTAAGCATAATAACCATGAGATTAAAAGCTAAAAACTAATAAAATATTAGAAATGGGATTCTAACTCGCACTTAGAAAAAGGGAAATATCGTGCAAACCAACTCTATCAACAAAAAACTGTGTTATTATTGTAGTTTCAAAAAATATATGGTTGCACCAATCAAAATAATACGTTTGGGGCATTTGGTTTACCTCTTAACATGCCCATAAGAGGCATCATCTGAATCGCTAAGAGGTAAATCTTGTTTCGTAAAAAAAAAAGATCGCCTCTTAATGGTTCTAAAACCCTCTGAATGGTTTTATATCTTGGGTCTGCCTTAACCATTTGGTGTATTGATTTCATTCACAACAATTACCAAACAGCCGTATTTCATTTGCATTATATTATAAGAGTCTTTTAATCATTCTGACCACTTAATCATCCAACACCAAACCATTCAGCAACTGCCAAACGCTCTTTAAAACCTTTCACGAAACAATTTTACTTTTACACATGTAATCGTATACACCAAAATGCGTTTGCCCCTGAACCGAGATGGATTCTTTGAACCAAGAACCAACAATCATTGGTCTTAGAATGCTTTACAAAGAGACTACAACGTGACCCAATTGTTATCATGGTGTTCTCCAATTGAATAAATTCATAACTTATATTCGATTTTTTATACTTGCTTTATTTTGTAAAAAATCTGTTATTTTTTGATGAAATACGAGCTTAATGATCCAATAATGTCTGTTTTATAGGTACATATATAACATCTTGAAGGTTAAGATCGAAACCTCATCGAATATAACAAGTTTGTGTGAGTTGTTATGTCACACATAAGGTTGGGTTCAAACAAAAACTATAAAAAGCACACTAAAAATGTCTTAATAACTGTTTTGTCTAGAATAAACAACTGCATAAAAGTAATTTGCTCAGTATTCAAATACATATAACATGTACATATAAATAGAAACTAAAAAAAATACTTTCTATTGTTTTTATGCACATATACATATCGAACAACGGTGAGGTTCAAATGAGAACTCTTCTTTCATTGTGAACGTGAGGACAATTGAGAGCGCGCCACGTGGCATATCAGTTTAAATAATCATGCATTATTCAGACCGAATAATACATCATTCAATATTATTCAAACTGCATAATACCGAATATTAGTATTATTCAGTTTGAATAATACTGAATTGAATGTTGTATTATTCAGCCTGAATAATACACGATTATTCAGACTGAATACGTCACGTGACGCGTTCTCAACTGTACTCACGTTCACAATGAATTTTGAGTTTTTTTTTTTAATTTTTTTTCTAAGAAAGTGACTTTTTTTAGTCGGCAGGCGTCACTTAGAAAAGAACGTGGAAGTTTCTAGGAAAAAGGGGTACGAAATGTCAATTTCACCCTTTTAACTTCTTATCTCCCGTGAAAAAAGTGCATTCATGCACCACATCTTTTTCTCTTCATATAATTTCCTTTTCTATTGTTATTTTAAAGACATGCCCCTACAATCAGGGGTGTGCGTCGAAACCAGCCGAGCCAAACCAATTTTGTTGATTTAGTCGGTTTAGCCATTATTATTCAGGCTGGTGGTTTGCGTATTTTATGAACTGTTAATATGATTTGGTTTGTGGTTTTAGGGACAAAACTGTCCGATAAACTGAACCAAACGGGGTATGTGTGTATGTGTGTGTATATATGATTATATAAGAGGCAGATGAAATTCAAGATTTGGTTTTTCTTTTGCAGTAAACCTGAGTTATGCTCTTAAATTTAATAGTTTTTGAATTTGTTATTTAGTCTTTCTTATTCACTTTTAGTAAAATTCTGAATTATGATAAAAGCGATGTTTTAAAAGTCGGTTAAACCAGCCCGGTCGAACCGGGAACTGGTGAAAGGATCGGGTCAAATGTGACCGTGTCTATGGCGTTTTAAGGACTGGATTGAACCGGCTGGTTTAGTGGTTGAACCGGCGAATCAAACCGGTAAAAAACCATCGCTAATTTCCATTAAAGTTCTCATACTGTTAACTTTCTTTATCTTGTAGAATTTTTTGGAGGTATTCTAAAAATCACATTCAACTCCAACAACTATTTATTTTAGCAACTCTAACATTAACTACATTGTTAGCATATTATATGTATTTGATAAAATATTATGTGTGTTTCCTATATATTTATTTTCAATACAATGTGAAAGAACTAAAATACTACTTGTGAATTTCTCCTATCAACGGTTTTAAATAGGAGGTTACTATTCCTACCTCCTTATACTCACAATCACAGGTTTATACCCCCTCTTATAAGCCCGTTACCTCACTCACATAACCTATTCATACCCCCTCCTATAAGGCCACCCGTACCGCCCTCGGGTGAGAGGTTTAGGGTCGGGCTCGGCCGTCAACAGGTAAGGCATAACACCTACGGGGCTCTCGTTTTGCACTCAACGGATACCCCTCCGGTTTCCTAAACCCAATCGATCTCTCTCTCTCTCTCTCTCTCCCCTTTTCCCCCTTCTCTCTCTCTCTTATATATATATATATTCATTACAATAATAAAAAAAGTGAGGTAAAGAAGTAAAGATCTGGTTAGTTAAGGTAATGATACTCAGCTTTAGGGTAACGAAAGTAGAAAAGAGAAAAAACCGATATGACTTTAAGGTGGCATCAGGGTCCTAAGGATTCAAGCACGATTAGTTATTTCAACTAAGATATAGAAGAAGAAGAAAGGAAACCAAAGGATTGGATGATTTTGGAGGTATTTAAAAGTGTATATTAATTCACGGGTTTTATTGTATAAGCAAAAGTAAAGGCTTCAGTAACTTTGTTGTAGTAACACATGAGTCCATACAGAAGACCAGGTAGACGCTACAGTTCCTGTTTGACCATATATAAACAAAGACACAAGTCAAACATTGGGTTTTACTCTTTTTTTTTACTTATATGTTTATATATGTATTCTATTATAGATCTACAAGACTCTCTGGTATACTTTATATAAAACGATTTTAATCGCTATTTAGTAACTGCATGGACCA
>LUCG01203181.1:0-13792 GCA_001633085.1 Carthamus tinctorius | reverse complement strand
TCGACATCAACCAAAAACTTAATTATATGGTGCCACCGTTTGAAAATTGTCCTAGGTCCGTCCTTGGCTAGTGTTTTGAACTTCTTATCCTTTGATGTAAGTTGTATGATTCTATATTTATGTCCAAGGGCTCTAAGCAAAATTTCTTAGGTTTTATGTTATGGCCTATGGGACATGTAAAGCATGTAACTTTGCATTGCTTTTTAGTTGCCCCTTTCACATTCCAAAGTATGGCAGGGTTCAATTGTTCTTTGTTGGTATATTATCTTACCTTCACATTTTAGTTCAGAGAATCTCTTTTATACAATGACAGGGATAATGATTTGCACCGTTTACTTTTTATGCCAAATGGACTTCCAGATGGGACTGAATTGGCTTATTATGCCAGAGGGAAGGTGACTACTTTTAACTTAACTATTAGATATTCTATTTTGGTCATGCATGCTTCATTTGTCATACAAACTTTCTACAATTTTGCAGAAAATACTTGATGGCTACAAGCAAGGGAACGGTATCGTTTGCAGCCATTGTGACAATGAGGTAAAAAAAGTAAAACATTATTTTCTTGCTCATTGCCATCTGTATTCCATAACCTGGTGTATTAAGCAGGAGATTTCTCTTAATCATGCTCTTGCTTGTGTCATGACACATATTATTCAGTCACCAGTCCCTATTTTCTTATGGTGTGGGCATGCTTGTTTTTTATATTCATTTGTTTACTACCTTTTGACAGATCAGTCCTTCACAATTTGAAGCGCATGCTGGATGGGCTGCCAAACGTCAACCGTGAGTGGTGTTTGGAAGGAAATTCTAATTAGATTCTTG
This sequence comes from Carthamus tinctorius, assembly GCA_001633085.1. Taxonomy (NCBI): domain Eukaryota; kingdom Viridiplantae; phylum Streptophyta; class Magnoliopsida; order Asterales; family Asteraceae; genus Carthamus; species Carthamus tinctorius. Next base: position 12,967 of record LUCG01203181.1, on the reverse strand, counting down.
CATGCACCGTGTTAATCTAATAGCCCTGTTCATTTGCAGCTATCGTCATATCTATATTTCTAATGGGGTGACACTCCATGATATTGCTCTGCTGCTTGCAAATGGTCAAAGTATCGCAACCAGCAATAGTGATGATATGTGTGCAATATGTGGAGATAGAGGGGAATTGATTGTTTGTGATGGATGCCCACATGCTTACCATTCAGGTGGAGCTTATCTGTCCATAATAATGCTTTTATAGTTAATCTAGTTTAATTTACCTTATGTTGATGCGAACAAGATAACATTATTGATATATATCTCCTGTCTCATTTTAACGTAGGTTTTATAATTTAATAAAGAGTAGATTATCATTTTGGTCCCTGTAGTTTGTTAATAATTTCTATTTTTGTCCTTATTGTTTAGAGGATGCAATGTTCATCCTTAGGGTTTACAATTTATTGCTATTTTTTTCCCTAAGCTAATTTCTACCTTTTAAGTACAACGCACCAAAAAAGTAAAGAATTTTAAACCACAAGGACCAAAACAACAATACGTTATAAATCATAAGGATGAAAATATCCATGTATTATAAACCATAAGGATGAAAAATGCAATTTCTAAACCACGAGGACGAAAATCATTTTTTCTAGCCAACCATAGGGACGAAAAATGTAATTTATGCTTTCAGAAACGTATGTTTCATGCTTAAAATGTGAATTGAGAAAATCATTTTTCCTAGCCAACCATAGGGACGACAAATGTAATTTATGCTTTCAGAAACGTATGTTTCATGCTTAAAATGTGAATTGAGAACTTATTGTTTGCATGTGTCTTTTTATGTGAACGTATGTTTCTGTATTGTGCCTAAACATATATTTTTATATATATATATATATCCATACATATTGCATGAGTTTTCTCTCCATATCTGTGTGTTCACAATAATGTTATATGCACTTGTTTGAAATCTGTGTACAGACATACTTATAGCCATGAGGTGGTATATGGCCCGGATTTCTCTTCTTTAATGTGTTGACATCACTAGTTAAATCTGTTTTGTTCCTTCTCCAATCAGCAGCACCAATTGAAATTGGAGTTTTTATTTACTGACATATAAATGATGCGTAAATCTGAATCAACTTGAATTATGAGACTTACCATGACAATGATGTATGATCTGATTTTATTTCATCTGTTATTGTACCTATAGTTTATGACAAAGTGAATCCAAAATCTGGTTATGTTTTTTACTCTTGCTTTATTGTCATCAAACAGTGCTCGTTCAATGTTCTCTTTTTTCATTCATTCTCACATAAATATTTCACTTAATAATGTTGGACTAATATATATAGCTTCTAGTTTGCAGTTTGTTTGGGACAAGAGGGTGTATCTTCTGAAGATTGGCACTGTCCGTATTGTAGAGACAGTATTGGTTCTGGTAGGAAAACTTCTTCTGAGTCCAGGCCCATCCTTATTCGACTGACCCGGGTTGTGAAAGCCCGAGAATACGAAACTGGTGGTTGTGTTATTTGCAGGTTTGTGAATGTCAGCTCGAATCTATTCTTTTTCCTCTGGACATAATCTTCTTTAGGTTGATATGTTTATGATGTACATATCTAATATCCTGCAGAGAAGGTATTTATGTAGTTGATTTTGTTATCTGCACAAAGGTAGATATTGCTCCAGTAGTATTTCAAACAACAGGGAAGTCCTAATATTGGCATGCTATATCGGCTAGGGTGGTCCAAGATTCCAAGTGTTGTGGCTTTTTACAGAAATAGTATGTGTATCAATGGTGATGTTTTTGCTGTCGGTGTGTTATGAACTTCGAGGTAGAGAGTTGCCACTGGTAGATAAAAAAAAATGTTCAAAGGGATACAAGTCCGTCATAGTTGAGGGAGTTGCTTGAAGTTGGTTTGGTCTTTCTAGATTAGGGGCTCTCGGTGGTTCACATGCCGTATGAATTCAGCTAATTAGTTATGCTGCATTATCAATTTATCATACATGTTTTCATATGAACAAATCCATCCAACAACACCTCACTTGCAAGTTTGTTGTAGTATTTGTATGTTGCTTATCTTGATGTTTAGCATGTATACTCTCTTACTAGGAATTCATTCTTAGTAGCTCCCAAGTTTATAGAAAAACCGTGGTTACACTCAGTTATGGGTGAATATGGTCTCCTTAAATTGACATGATGGATTAAGTTTCTCTTAATCTCTTATCCGATAGGTATAACCTTGCAGATTTTTACAGTATAATAAATAATGAACACACACACACACATATATATATATGTACACTGGTTGGTTTAATCCATCAAATTTTAGAGATACAATGGAGTATAGTGTTTTGGGTTATCGTAATACTTTCACAAATGTGATTCTGCATCATTTCCACAATTGGAATTAAGGGTTATGCAATAATTGTATTGTCAAGGGTCAACATAATTCTAGTATTAAGCTGAAACAGCCATGCAGTTGTCTTCAAATAATCAAATTGCATTACATATTAAGCATAGCATAGAAGAGCAGCCAAAAATATTTTGTCGACTGGTTTGCTGCTGTATACCGACATGAAATTTTGTACATCAAATCTGTGGTTGAAGTGCAGCAGTGATTATCGGATGATCCTTTCTGTTGAATAGTCTCTGAATTATTTCTATTATCTAATTTTTATCTCTCATAGAGCTGTATCGTGATTTCTTCTGTAGGTCTTAATTTATTTTTTAGACATATTAGTTGCATATGTTCTCTCACTTGTATATGTTTGTGTTAAATTCACCAATTCGTTTTGTGTCTCTTAATCAGGGCCCATGATTTCAGTACTTCTGAATTTGATGATCGGACAGTAATGCTCTGCGATCAAGTACGCATGATCCTCTACCATGTTTCTTTGTGTTTTTTGCTTCTGCGATTTAACATCTGTTCTTCATGCTGTCTAGTGTGAGAAGGAGTACCATGTTGGTTGTTTAAGAGAGAGCGGGATATGCGATTTGAAGGTAATCTATAGCATCTTTGCTGTATATGCACACTTGATCTATTTGTAGGCAGCTAAGGCCATAATTGTTAAAATGTAACCAGGCACTCCCATCAGATAAATGGTTTTGTTGTGATCACTGTGATATGATCCATGGTGTCATTCAAGAAGTGGTTGCCAACGGAGCAGCTGGAATTTCGGGTTCAGCTTTGAGTACAATAAACAAGAAACATATAGAGAAAGGAGTATTTGATGGATCTCAGAATGAAACTAGATGGCGGATGTTGAGTGGGAAAAGCCGCTATCCTGAACATTTGCCACTGCTGTCAAGGGCTGCTGCTATTTTCCGGGTTTGTATTTTTTTTCTTTACCATCTCCAGTTCTCTATAAAAGAGTATGGGACTGGAAGCACTAGATAATATCTGAATTTTCTTCTATGTTCCTTTTGTACTCTATAAGGATTCTCGGAAGGCATCATGGTCTTAAAGAGTTATGTGATAATCAGATCATATGCACAATGAGAGTTAGGGAGCATTTGGTTCATTTTAGGGAATGACAAGGGCAATAGGATGGCAGGGTATCGGAATGAGAATGACTTCTCATTTGCCCCAATTTGGTCAAGAATGAGTTTTATATTGTATAATACCAAATAACTTCTTTTCATTATCATTCCCATTCCTTGTATAAGAAGCTAGCTGAATGAAGATGGCCTGGCTTCAAAGTTGATGTCGATTGTATGAATTGATGCCTTTCTGTGCCATGCTATTGCTGCATATATTGCTTCTGCTTTCGTTCTTAAATTTTTTTGTTCATGTTTTGGTTACCAAGTCATCATCTCTTTTACTAAAATCATGTGGTATTCATCTGGCAGGAGTGTTTCGATCCCATTGTTGCAAAATCTGGTCGTGATCTAATACCTGTAATGGTATATGGGTAAGTTGTCTTGTGCTTTATGCTGTTTTGATGATTTTGTTTGAGGGGCCAGAGGTTGATTTAGCTACACTGGACCTTTTAGCAATGCCACTATTAACCTTGAAGTTCTAAAAAATTTCAATCTGGCTCTCTCCACTTCCAACTCTTAATTGTTTTTGCAGTTCCAGACTTGCATTTTAGTTATTATCTCTAGGTATTTCTAGTAGTGCAACTCCCCATGATGAATTTATAAAACTAATTCTGCACTCTTTCCATAATTTGTTCATACTCCCTCCTTTAAACAAGCAAGATGCATGTATCTTTAGATGTCAGTTCTTCAAGTGAAGGAGTCATTTGAGCCAGCATTCTTCAGTTTGCAGTACTTGCTATAAAGATTGACAGCAGTCGTCGTTTTTTTAAAGTAATGGTGATAGTACCGGTACAATGTTGATTATTTTTTGTCATTATTCATCATTTATCTTCATAAAGAATTTACAGTGGTGTAACAGAAAAAAAAAACAATTTGGAAGTTGAGAAGTAACCATTTTGGTTACATAGGGGGGAGAGAGAGGGGGGGGGGTGCAAATTTGTTACTTTCTTACTAAACAAAAATTTCAAAGGTAAGTGCTTAAGCATTTGACGTCTAGGGTTAACTAGGAGAATACTTCCATTATTGTACTCTCTTTTGACAAGTAATTATGTATAGCACAAGGTGTGGTAGTGTTTAAATATAAAGGTTCCATCACATCATGACTTACTTCAACATACTTCACATGAGCTAGTTTATTTTTCTAATGCAGGAGAAATATATCTGGCCAAGAGTTTGGAGGGATATATTGTGTTGTTCTGATGGTGGGGTATGTATTTTTTTTTGGGAAGTTTGTTTGTTTTTCATATTTGTTTTGTTATCTAGTTATATCTAATCAGCTGCTTAATGGTCTTTTTGACATGCATGCACAGGTCAGTAGTTGTATCTGCGGGTCTTCTGAGAATTTTTGGACGGGAAGTTGCTGAGCTTCCCCTGGTGGCTACCAGTAGACAACATCAAGGGAAGGTGAGTGCATTGCTGACCAGTTTTTGATGTTTAATGTGCCATTGGCAAATTTTTTATCTATGTAACTGTTCATCTATATTAATCCTGTTTTTGTGGTTTCCCTTCCACCTGTTTGGTGGTTCATTTGAGGTTTGTTAGAATGGTATGAGAAATGGTTCACCAATTTATACTTATCATATTCCTTTGCCTGCAGGGATATTTCCAGGCTCTCTTTTTTTGCATTGAGGAGTTGCTCCTATCGTTGGGTGTTGAACTCCTTGTGCTTCCTGCTGCTGAGGAAGCTGAATCAATATGGACCAAGAAATTGGGTTTCAGAAAGATGAGTGATGAGCGGGTAAGTGCCAAGTATAACTTTAATTCCCTCATTACCTACTTTTTTGTTCATGTTCTTTCTGGGGTCAAAGAAAATTGCCATCAAGAACTTATATTTTGTGGATTGGGACGTTAATTATGCTGCAAAAAAGTGTTCCACCATGTCCTGTCCTTTTTCTGTTGCATATTATTGAGATTTCTGCTGTAGGTTATTAAATGGAACAAGCTTAAGCATATACTTGTCGCGCACACTTTTTTTCTTATTAAGATGCGTGCGTTTGGTGGTTTAGTTTTCCTTCCGAAAATTATAAGTCAATGATAGTTTAATTGTAAGGGTTGGGTTCCGGTGAGAAGTTGAGGTTAACGTGAGAAGCATGAGAATTGGTTATCAACCGTTGGATGAGAAGTGGATGCACATTAGGATTGGATGCACGGAGATAAGTTGCCCCAGATCAATTCCTTTTTAAAGCGCACTTCATGGGAGAGCATGAAATTAAGTGAGCAAGGGGCCGGATCCACTTTTCATGCTTCTCACTTTAACCTCAAGTTCTCACACGATCCTTCGCCTTAATTGTAATTTTCTTTTATATGATCTCGGATAAGTAACGTTTGCGTATGCACACAGTATTCACAGTACTCAAGGGACATCCAGCTCACGATATTCAAGGGAACGTCAATGTTAGAGAAGGAGTTGCGTCGTGCTACATTGTAATCTCTTTGTTTGTTGTTTTGCCATCCATCCCGAGTATAATTGCAGATTGTGAATTATGAAGAGAGGCGGCCGGTGATGCAGTCAGCGTTACGCACGAAATATACAAAGTTTTCTTTTTGGTAGTTTTTATAGGTGTCCTGAATTTTTAGTTGTTTTTTTTATCAACCATAGTAGCCAAATCTGAGATGAAGGGTGGTGCCAATAAACAAGAGGAAATACAGGTTTTTATTATGCATGTGAAAGGTGTGCTTTAATTTGACTCTATAAATTTATAGGGCTTTGAAGCCAAGTGGGGTTTTTATCATTGGTTTGGCTTTTGTCTGAGTGTTAATCGATTTGCTAAGGGCATCTCCAATAGCATTGCTAAACTTTTTTCTAAAATAGAAAAAGCAAGCTAAAATCTCTAAAAACAATTTTTATCATCTTCAATAGCTTTGCTATTTTAGAGAACCAACTATTACTTATATTATTAAAATATTCAATATATTTTAGTATTTCAATAAAAAATTTAACCAACTTTTAAATAATTGGTGGAATGGATTAAAAAATAGTTTCCCTCTCCTCATATAGAGATTTTAGAGAAATCTTTAAATTTAGAGAAAACTTAAGTTTTTTCTATTTTAGCAATCACTTTAGCAATACTATTGGAGCACTTTAGAAGAAAAACTCCAAATTTTTCTAAGAGTTTAATTATACACATCTTTTAAGTTTTAAGTCGTAACCTTTATTTTCTTTTTAAAAGGATGAAGCATTTGGGCTGAGGTATTTTATTATGGTAAGAGATTGTTAAATTGTATTAACATTTTAGTTTTTTTTTATGATATATCGTGTAAAATCACATATGATTTTATATTAATGAACAAAAAAAGTATACCAGCAATTTTAACCGTATTTTAGATCACGAAGCAAATTTGTATGAAGCACACGTGTCATATTTGTGTTAAAAATATATGTATTGGAGCACTTTAGAAGAAAAACTCCAAATTTTTCTAAGAGTTTAATTATACACATCTTTTAAGTTTTAAGTCGTAACCTTTATTTTCTTTTTAAAAGGTTGAAGCATTTGGGCTGAAATTTTATTATGGTAAGAGATTGTTAAATTGTATTAACATTTTAGGTTTTTTTTATGATATATCGTGTAAAATCACATATGATTTTATATTAATGAACAAAAAAAGTATACCAGCAATTTTAACCGTATTTTAGATCACGAAGCAAATTTGTATGAATCACATGTGTCATATTTGTGTTAAAAATATATGTATTTCACTATTTCTTGAACAGAAAAACAAAATGTTATAAACAAAGTATTTATCTTAAAATTTAGATTTGTTTAAAAAGTTGGTTCTCTAAAATATTCAGTTCACCTAGCATATGATAGGAGTGAATTTAGAAGATGTTTTGTTAAAAGAAATGGATAAAGAAAAATACTCTAGATGATATGTGAATCACTAATACCTATTTGATTGGTTTTTCATTAAGTCTTGTATGGATAAATTTGTCTGTCTGGATTTATATACTCTGCTGTTTGTTTGTTGTGCTGAACAAACTATCTAAATAATGAAAGTGATCATTTTACCCTTTCATTTATTATATTTCTGTTTTTGAGGCATTTCAAGAGACTATAAACCTTACCTCCACTTTTTTGTTTGATAGTTGAATTACATTCATAAAAAGTTGGATTCAAAAAATCATGACTCATCATCCATTCCACCTGTCCAACACCAAAAATCCATATTCATTACTTGTTCATAGGGACGACTGCCAACCATAAAAAATCCTGAAGTCAAATGGGTTTCAATCGAATACAGGTTTTTCTTCGTTTTCTCTTCTTCGCCTTGCTTTTTAGACGAAGCTAAACATCCGATTTATGCAAATTGAAGGTATGAGATGCTATAAAAAAGCCCTTGATTTCTGCAAAACATCCATGTAACCTGATAAACATTCAATTTTTGGCAAACCCATCTGATTTCTACAAAACCATCAAGAACTTGCTAAACCTTCGATTTTTTGCTAACCATCTGATTTCTGCAACTCCTCCGATTTATTTCTTCACCCACCACTAACCTTTGATTTCCTTTTCATCCATCTGGTTGTCGACGGCAGAAACCAGGGAGGAGTAGGCTGGATTATCGAAGGCCAGAAGCATGGAGGTGGCATGATTGGGGAAGGCGAGAAGTAGGGAGGAAGAGGCGACTGTGATTTTCAGAAGGGTAGGTTGGGAAATACGGTGTCTGTCTCCATAAGGGTGATGTTTACCGCCCCCATCGGACTCGACGGGGATACCAAACAGTTTGGGCGGGCTCCGATCATGCTAGGGTACGGCGGAGGGGGCTTCTCGGCAGGCTCAAAGGGTTGGATTCTACAAGCCGATTAAACCGCTCTTTTCCCCTTTGTTTATTATAGGTTTGTAGGTAAAGCTGATGTGGCAGAGTGGGCTTTTAGGCCGCGTTGTTAATAAAAATGAAAATACAATAAAATAAAAAATAAGAGCCGCGTTTTTTCTGAAATCGTTTTCTCGATCAAAACCCCAAATCGTTTTTTCTTTTCCTTCTGAAACCCTAACAATTTCAACCTTGCAAACCAAGGAACACCACCATCATCATCATCCATGGCGACAATCAGCTTGAGAAAGGGAAACACAAGGCTCCCACCTGAAGTAAACAGGGTCCTCTACGTCCGCAACCTGCCATTCAACATCACCTCCGAAGAGATGTACGACATCTTTGGAAAATACGGTGCAATTCGCCAGATACGCATCGGAACCAACAAGGATACGCGAGGCACCGCCTTCGTGGTCTACGAAGACATCTATGACGCCAAAACAGCAGTCGATCACCTCTCTGGTTTCAACGTCGCCAATCGCTACTTGATCGTGTTGTATTATCAACAGGCGAAGATGAGTAAGAAATTTGACCAGAAGAAGAAAGAAGAAGAGATTACTAAGCTTCAGGAGAAGTATGGGGTTACTGCCAAAGATCTTAAGTGAATTCGTCCAATTAGTACGTTACTATTGCCTCTACCAATTTTTAGCTTCTTAAATTTTGAAGTAATGGCTCTGTAACATTCTGATTTGGATGAATTTGAATACATTCTTTCTTGTTTTCCTTCTTTCATGAAATCCATAGGAAGTTCAAGACCTATTAGGGTTTGTGGTTTTGCTTTTAGTTTGCATTTCAATTTGTAAATTCCAGTAGAAGCTTTTTGTTTTTGATTTGATTTGATTTGTTGTTGCTTGCTTTGTTTTAGTAATGATCACGATAGTTTCCTGCTATCAAACAAAGTAAGATTTGATTTAAAGGTTGATAGAAACCGAATAAGGGACACGAGACTTTTTAACGCCGTTTGGATGCAGTTGTAAGTTAATGAAGCAATTAGTGTTATCTTGTAATCATATAGGGATGAATGTATAGCTTATTCGACTGAGAAGTTTGCGTTTTGATGGACGGATGGGTTCGGGAATTAGGAAATAAGAACTCGTATTCGGGCGTTTAGTCCATCTTACGTATTAATGAAGTTTGCCTTTGACAGGATAGAGATTTAAGAACTAATCTGTGGGTCTCTACTGAATATCTTTCTTGCTATTTGAGTCCTTGATGAATAAATATCCGATAATTTTGCATTCTGATTGGTTTACTAGTAATTACAAACCAATTTTCATATGGTTGAATTCACCGAGAATGTCTTATAAGCCACCCTTTTATACTAAGAACTAAGAACCTATTTCTGCTGATTGAGTCCTGATAAACATCAACCATGTTTGCATTTTGTTCAGTTTGGTAATTGAGAACCTTTTTCCACTAATCAGCTCCTTGGAAAAAAAGTAGAAATGCTGTTGTATTCTGATTGATATAAGACCATATGTGTGCTGATTGATTTCTCTGTCGATTCAATCATTGTTGTTGTAGATTATTTCTTATTTGTTTGATTAGACTCTATATGGCTGCTAGATATGCTATCGAGATCTAGGTTATGTTATCATGTAGGGTTTTTAGAATTGTCAGCATGAACCAGTTCCTATAGAACCTAATGTTGAAGCATATCATCTAAACCCTTCGTCATGATCTCTATTCTGATGCATCGTTGACCTTGCTATGTTCTGAAAGGTTTTGCTACTTGTATTCTTTAGGAACCACTGCTGGTTAAGAATATTGTTCATCTTAATAATGAGAACATGGTATATACTATCCCCCGTCATGATCAAACATAATCCCTTTTGAGTTTCATCACTGATCATTAAGAGGTAGAGGGTGAAGTCTTTGGGGCTGTTTGTTTAAAAAAAATACATATTAAAACCTCTAAAGTCTGAAAAATTAAGAGGTTTGTGGACTTAAGATTGGTTGTTCTATTTTTAAGAAAATGTTTGAAAACCTCTTACCGTCCTTTGAAATTTCAAGAGGTGCACCATCCACCTCTTTACTTTTTAGACGTGAAATTAGACTTCAAACCTCTTAAAAAACACGACAACCAAGGTATGGTTGGCTTTTAACACCAAGCTTAGTCAAGGTAAAATATTTACATAATTGTGCTGCAGATTTTTTGTTGTTGTCTGTGGTCGGTCAACGAGTTTTGCCTATTGAATTTATTTCGGTTTTTAGCATTCTAAACCGAAGTCCACCCTAGCTAAATTTGTTGGTAGAGATGAATTACAACTCAGATGGGTTACCAGACGCATCAGTTGGTGGTATACATGTATGTATTGTGGATACAAGCTTATATTATGGAGCACTTATATATGTGTGTGCATGTGAGTGTGTATGCAAAATGTGTGTGTGTGTGTGTATGTAAAAGAAGCCTAATATTTGAAGTGTATCCCTCTCCTTTTCGGCCCAAAATCATTACAAAATTGAAAGTCTTGAACACCAAATCATTTCTTTTTCGTATATATACCAGATAACCAGAAGTTACAACATAATAATGGCTGGAAAAAATAATGTCTGATGATGGTGAAGCCATTTCGTCTCTCACTTTTAGTGGAAACAAATACCACAACAGATATGTTACAATTTGATTGTGGTTTTGTTATTCAAGAGTTCTTCAGAGTTGATAAAGCATCCTTTGTTGCAGCAGAGATAACAGAATCTGAAGCATTTGGCAGGTAATAATATTTTCCTGCAAAAGTAGTAACATGAAAATCAGTCAAAAGAGCAAACCAGTTTAGACACCAGTTTGGTGGGTCGGGTCATACCTTGGGCGACTCGCGCAATCTCTTTGGCAAAACCAGTTGAAACGAACTTGTTTTCTGTGTCGATGACAAGGAGAGACATTCCTGCTTTGTAGATTTTACCAGCCACTTCAAGTATCTCATCCTTCAAAAATTGCACAACAAAATGAGCCAATACACGAAATATGTTTTGCATTTTCTTATATAACAAAGCATCATGGGTGAATCATAGGATTGCTAATGTATGGGTTCAAGTCACATAAATAAGATCTTTGTAGATGTAAGAAAGGCTTTCTTGCAACCAAAACCAGGTTTTTACATATCGAATAAAACCAAAAGCATCAGTATCGTCCGGAGACATTTTTTTCTCTAACTAGCAAAAGGAAAACAAAGATGTGACTTTGGGTTGGCAAATGAAGATGGATTCATTAGCGGAGGAGAACAGTGGTGGTACAAAGGGATATAGCCAAATTATTTTGGGGATTAAGCTAACTGATGAAATGATCCAAGTTTCAGGAAGCAGCTTACCTTCAACTCTTGAGAAGAAGGCCTGGGTGCATCTGAAGCCATTTCAGGATCATTGGATCTTTTGAGTGAAATGTTCGCCCTACCATCAGTTATTGCTACAATCATTATACGTCCAACATCTCCACTCTTCTCTGCATTCATTCCAACCCTAACAGCCTAAACAGACCCAATCAATCATGCCGTTAGGCTAAAAGGCAATACATATGATCAAATCAAAGAAAAAACTCCAGAAACACTTCCAGGATGATTAGTACATCATTTAAATGACTAAATGATAACAAAATTTTTATCCAAGTTGTCACCTTTTGCTATTGTGTGTACTGTACTTAAAAACCTATCATTTAATGTACCAAAGTTTCAAAACCTACCGTTTAGTGTATCGTGACCTCTTATAGCAGATTTTCCGCTCATCTTCTCCGGCAACTTTTCCGGTGACCGCTCATCTTCTCCATGGAACTTATCCGTCGACCTATCATCTTCTCCAGCGACTGAACCACTCCGACGACTTTTCCGGCAATCACACCTCCATCTTTTTCGGTGACCACCACCACTTTCTTCGGCGACCTTTATCTCCGCCACCCACCATCTTTTCCGGCAACATCCATCTCCGCCACATCACCATTTTCTCCGGCGATTATGATTGCTTGGCAACAATAAAAAACACAGACCGAACCCGGGAGATGAAGACACCAGGAAGGGGTTCACTGAGAGGAGGGGGAAGAAGAAGAAGGGTCTGTGTTCNGTTGGCGGTGGTGGGTGGCGGAGACGGAGGTCACCGGAGACACACACACATATCTATGGCCGGAGAAGATGGTGGGTGGCAGAGATGGAGGTCGTCGGAGAAGATGATGGGTGGCGGAGATGTAGGTCGTCGGAGAAGATGATGGGTGGCGGAGATGGAGGTCGTCGGATAAAATGGTTGTGGTCGCTAGAAAGGTCGTCGGACTGGTGTGGTCGACGGAAAAATCGCCGGAGAAGATGGCCGGAATGACAGGCTAACTCTTCAACAAGTTTCTCAATACAGTAAACGGTAGGTTTTGAAACTTTGGTACATTAAATAGCAGGTTTTTAAGTACAATACACACAATAGCAAAAAGTGACGACTTGGATACATTTTAGGAAACTAAACCCAAAACACTTATAAAAAACTTGTTTCAATAACTATGCTAAACTCTTTTATAAAGTGGAGAAAAATAGGAGGAGAAAGAAAAAAATATCCACATTTATAAGAAAATAGAAAAAAATCTATATCAATATATCAATATCATTTATATATATAAAAGGAAGAACCATCATGTATGACATGACATCTCCTCAAGCCTCC
>LUCG01203142.1:0-11626 GCA_001633085.1 Carthamus tinctorius | reverse complement strand
ATAATACTAATAAGTGCTTAACGGGTGCTAACTTGGGAGCTAGAATTTAACGGTTGTCACATTATCTTGCTTTCTATCCCAATATGAGCCTAAGAAGGCTTACGATGCAATCAAAGATCCAACCTGGATAGAAGCTATGCAGGAAGAATTACTGTAATTTGTGTTGCAAGATGTGTGAGACTTGGTGGATTTGCCTATGGGACATAGGGCAATTGGCACTAAGTGGATTTTCAGAAATAAAAAGGATGAAAGAGGAATAGGTATTAAGAATAAGGCAAGACTGGTTGCTCAAGGATACACTCAAGAGGAAGAAATAGATTATGATGAGGTATTTGCACAAGTAGCTAGAATTGAGTCCATCAGATTGTTTCTAGCATTTGCTTCTTTCAAGCAACTTAAGGTGTATCAAATGGATTTGAATAGTGCTTTTATTTATGGCACAATTGATGAAGAAGTGTATATTTGTCATCCACCAGGATTTGAAGATCCCAAGTATCCTAACAGAGTATACAAGTTGAAGAAAGCACTCTATGGTCTTCATCAAGCTTCAAGAGCATGGTATGACACCTTGTCTACCTATCTCTTGGAAAATGGGTTTGAAAGAGGAGTTATTGACAAGACTCTGTTCAGAAAAAGAGAAAAGTATGAGGTCCTTCGTATGCAGATCTATGTAGATGATATCATATTTGGATCTACAAAAGATGATATGTGGAAGAAGTTTGAAGCATTAATGCACAAGAAGTTCAAGATGAGTTCAATGGGTGAGCTAACCTTCTTCGTTGGATTGCAAGTTAAACAGAAGGAATATGGCATATTTATTAACCAATCCAAGTATGTGAAGGACATGCTCAACAAGTTTGGGTCTTCAGAAGCAAAGCCAGCAAGCACTCCAATGGAAACTCACAAACAACTCACTGTAGATGTTGAGGGGGAGGATGTGGATGTTCATCATTACAGATCCATGATTGAATCTCTCATGTATCTAGCTGCATCCAGACTAGATATCATGTTTGAAGTATGTGTGTGTGTGCAAGATATCAAGTTAGGTCGAAGGAATCCCATCTACAAGCAGTCAAAAGGATATTCAGATATCTAAAGGGTCATCCTAGATTGGGTCTTTGGTATCCACATGAGTCTCCTTTTGAATTATTGGCCTACACAGAAAGTGATTATGGAGGTGCTAATCTAGACAGAAAGTCAACAACAGGGGGATGTCAATTTTTGGGTGCAAGGTTGGTCTCATCGCAGTGTAAGAAGCAAACCACAGTCTCAACCTCAACAGTTGAAGCAGAGTATGTAGCTACTACAAGTTGCTGCTCGCAGGTCTTATAGATTTAAAATGAGATGTTGGACTATGGTATGACTTTTCTTAGCACTCCTATTTTCATTGACAATAATAGTGCTATTAGTATTGTTAACAATCCTGTCAAGCACTCAAAAACCAAGCATATAGAGATCAGGTACCATTTTATTAGAGATTGCAATGCAAAGAAGTTAATTCAAGTTTTGAAAGTTCATACATACAATCAGTATGCAGATTTATTCACTATTTTTATTTCTTTTGTACCATTTATGTATCTTTTTCTCTGGTTTCATGATTTTTCTTGTTTTTTGTGGAGCATGGTGCAGTTAACATGTTTGTTTAAAGTGTTTCAGATGAGCCTTGGTGATAAAAGTGGTTAATACTGTTGGAGGTTATTACTACTGGTAGTGGTTGATTACTACTGCTAAGCATGGTTACTACCGCTAGGCATAGTTACTACCGCTAGGCATCATTAATACCTCTAAGTATAGTTACTACTGCTAGTTGTCATTAGTACTATTGGTTACCACTTCTTGGTACTACTACTAATTACTACTGCTCGTTATCTGAATACTACTGCTTTTAACTTCACCCGTGCACTATAAATAGCCCTTCTGACCGCCAAACTCCCAACGACTATTTTGAAACCCTAAACCCCTTCATCTTCTATCTCGACGATTCTCTGCAACCCATTCACGATTCTTACTCAATGGCTAACTTTGTGTTTCATAATGATCATAACAAGCTTGGATTTCTTGTCAAAGTCAAGCAGGCTGCAGGGTTTCATGAAATAATTGATTTTCTAAGGGCATCGCGCATTGCTCATGCAATTTTAGTCAATCCCATCATCTATATTGAGCACATGAAACAGTTTTGGGCTAATGCAATGGTGGAATCAGTGAAAGACGTTCAACAGATTCGGACCAAGGTATGTGACAAAGAGCTCATTGTCACTGAGGAAAAGATTCGCTCTCACCTTCAATTGAATGATGCACCAGGTATAACTACTCTTTCTCCTAAAACTCTCTATGCTGAATTGACTTGAATGGGATATGAAGGCCTTACTGTTGTATTTACCACAGTGGAGGTTTTTAGTTCATATTCTGTTACATTGTTTTTCAAAGAAGCCTACAGGTTGGAGTGAGTTTGGCAGTACTATTGCTCATGCTTTCATCTGCTTAGCCACTAACCAGACCTTTAATTTTTCAAATATGATTTTGGAAGGTCTTGTATCAAACTTGGATTTAAAATCAACTTCAAAATCATTTTTCATGTATCCAAGATTTGATTAGGCGGTTATCAACAAGGAATTGACGGATATACCTACTTTTCAGCAGGAATGGGGATTCACCAACTTTAGCCGTACCGGCTATGTGCAGTGGAGATTCCTCTGGTGCCTTCCCCTTCTTTTTCTTCTTCTTCTTCTTCTTCTTCTCTAGCTCAGATGGACCTTCTCCTCCTACAGGTCTCTTGTTTGGGTTCTTTTTCTTTTCCGCCGGTTTCTCCTCACTTCTATCTACTCTAGAAGGTGTGGGATCTACTCTTGGCTCACTTGCCTCTGCGGGCACCTCCTTCACTCCCTCGGTCCTCCTAGGGAATATAACTAATTGTCCCACTTGGAACCCTATGCGTGGAGGGATTATAGGAACCGGCTCTAGTGTCCTGTTTCCATGTATGTATCTATCCCTAGAGTGTTCAGTCAGGTAATCCAACATCTTCTTCGGCAGAGGTCTGGGGTGTTGGTACCCATTTTCGTGAGTTGTCGGCTTGAACTCTTTCATCTCGTAGAGCTTTGCAAATGGCTCTACGACCGGAAGCTATGCCACGAGCTCCTCTACAAATAGGAGGCCTAGAAACCTTTGTAGCACAAGATTGGGATGAGCTATGCCAGACCTCTCTCGTGTACTCCTCTGCGCTGCACATTTCTTATTGATCAACCTGACCATGTCGTCGAAGATCAGCTGGGCAAAGTCAAGTGGTAGGTTGAAGTATATGCCATAGACGATGCTAATGTGCGTAAATATATATATAAATTATTAATCAAAACAAACCAAGTTTTACCCTTTTTAAAATTACCCAACTATTTATCACACATTCACAGGCAAGCGTACCTGATCGGGTATAATATAGTGTAGGTAAGTTCAGGTATCGTTCTTACCACAGAGAACAGTTATGCTAGATGTTCATACTTCGGAATACTGAGAGTATAGGGAAATGATTTAAATAATTAATCTAAAGAAAATATTACTTTTTAGAAAAGGGGTTTTGATTTAGAAAAGATTAACAAGTAATAACAAACCTAACCAAGAAGTTGGAAAACTGATAAACAAACATACATCAGAGATAACTGTATTCATTATGGTTATTTAAGATTCACTTTTCAGAAGATTAACATGAGATTTAGATTAATGATTATTGTAGGAATTTAAGCATAAGCACCCTAGAATGAATATCTGTGATTGTCAACCAGGTTGGTCCCCCGGCCCAAGTACAGGGACTATGAAAATCTAGTACAAGTCACCCTATTTATTGCCAATTCGTGGGACCCTAATATCCAACTTACTTTGGTCTAAGTGTTGCTTACCACATCACCGGAGTGAAAGATAAGGGAGGTTGATTAACCGATAGGAGTTTGTTCATTTATTATCAGATAATAAACACACCCAACCAACGACTTCAAGTAGCCACAACTAAGACAATAAATAGGAACCACAACACAATCATTCAATGAATCATAAATCTATTAATTAAAGCCATAAATCAAATCATCATCCAAGTTAATGAAACCATAATGTAAACACAAAGAGAAATTAATACGTAGACATACTAATCATAGATGCATAATCAAACTAACTATAGACCGTTAGATTGGGCGTAGCATCCTCTCGAATCCTCTCTTCCGCATGTCGCTACATCGAGCCTCCTTCTTCTTGGGTTGGAAACCCTAGGTGGCTCCCATATTTTTCGGATTGTGGAATTGAATTCTCTCGAATTTAATTGATATCAATTATTATTTAAACTGATAACCCAAGGCCTGTATTAATAATTAAAATTCGGCAGGACTCTTCTGGCGATCGCGAACCCACTTTCGCGGCGCGAAGCCGACTGAAGGAAGCTTCTGGAATATTTTATCTGATATCATTCCTTATCTGTTGGGATCTTTTCTTAAGGAGGAAGTCTTCTAGCTTGGAAAGAAAGAAAAGCCCAATTTTGGAAACCATTTAAATCCATATTTTCCATCTTTTCACAAAGTCTCCACTTTTGACGCTTTTTACCCTCCTTTTCTACTTTTTGTATTTCACTTCCAAAATTACCTGAAACTGCAAATTACACCCTTTTAGTAGCAATCATGCCCAAACTAGGCCAAAAACATATACAAAAGTGGGGAACTAGTGCGAGTAAAACATGTATAATTTTGGAGTTATTAGATGCCGAGCATGGCATCAGAAGATTGATCGCGACTACCCACTTCTCCAGTGAGTGTGCAGTTCACGATCGAGAACAGGGTGTTCCACAAAGGGGGTAATCCATGTCTCTTGAACTAAGTCCTTTTGGAGATGGGTTCGGCATAGCTATGGAACCTCAGAAATTTCAACAGTTCAGCTCGGAAATTCCAACTCAGTTGTTGGCAGCATTGCGAGAAGCAGCAGTGTTGGAGGATGAAGAGGCCATTTGGAAACTGGAGTTGATTCGCCGGAGTTACAGGTTTCGCCGGAATTCTTTAGAGTTGTTTGTGAGCGTAAAGAGTGAAATGAAGAAGTATTTATATGTGGGGAGAAAGGGATTATCTGAATTAGAACGGGTTCTCAAACTGTAGTGGGTGGAAAATTTAATTTCGGACGGCTCAAGAAAAGACGTTTGAATGAAAGCCTTTTAGAATTTGACATGTTCCACTGTAAGACACACGATTGATGACGTGCGCCCGAACTTTCTGACAAGCGCGTGAACCTCTTTAACCCTTATCCCTTAACCACTCGCACCATATCAGACATGGAAAACTATGAAGTTAGTTCCCACAGAGGCCTAAGGGTCACAGAGCCTCTGTGATATGTGTGGGGTCTTCTGACAGATTACACATTTGTTTTACCGAAACAGTTTGAAAATCCAATGAAAAATGTGTGATATTTCAGAAGTAAGAAGTCATAGAGCCTCTATAAGCAGTCACAGAGGTTCTGTGGTATCTTGTTATGAAATTTACTCACAGAAAGGTTTTGTCATTCTTCAATGGTTTTATCATTTTGAAAAATGTTGCTCCTCCTTGATCATTACTTACCTGCAAACACTCCCCCTTGAACTGAGCTTCCCTGTATAGCTGCCTTTTGAACTAAGCATCATGTGATTAGAATTGGACAAACAGAATAAGTCAGAATGAAAGAAAAGAATATGTACAAAGTTATATACAACTGAGAAACATAAGAGCTCAATGTTCTGGATTTAACATGCCAATTTTGTTCATAAGAAAGGTGAATCGGTTTTCATCAAGAGCTTTTGTGAACAGATCAGCCAATTGATATTGAGAGGTCACATAGTACATTTCAGCATTGCCCTCTTCAACATGATGCTTTAAAAAATGATACCTGACATCAATATGCTTTGTCTTGGAATGTTGGACATGATTGGCAGAGATGGAAATGGCACTTTTAGAGTCATAGAGGATGGGTATCTTGTTTATCACATATCCATAGTCTCGAAGTTGAGTTTGCATCCACAGAACTTGAGAGCAACAACTTGCAGTGGCTACATATTCAGCTTCTGCCGTAGATGTGGACACGCAATTATGTTTCTTGGATGACCAACTTACTAGCTTACCTCTAGAAATTGACAACTCCTTGAGATGCTCTTTTTGTCAAGCTTACATCCTCCATAATCTGAATCTATATAAGACATTAGATCAAAGCCAGAGTTCTTTGGATACCAGAGACCAAGATTCTTGGTCCCATTTAGATATCCCAGAATTCTTTTGGCTGCAGAAAGATGAGACTCTTTTGGATCAACTTGATATCTAGCACACAAGCATGTTAAAACATTATATCTGGTCTACTAGCAGTGAGATAAAGGGGAGAACCAATCATGCCTCTATAGAGTTTTCACTCCACAGAAGTTCCACTGGGATCAGCATGGAGACGTGCTCCAGTTGCTATGGGGGTTCTCATTGCTGATGCATCAGAGTTTATATTTTGAAAGTATGTCATGGAAATATTTTAATTGATTTATAAAAATACCCTCTGTGGATTGTTTGACTTGCAATCCTAGGAAGAAGGTTAATCTCCCATCATGCTCATCTTAAATTCACTTTGCATCAATTTCTCAAACTTCTTGCAATATTTATCATTGGTAGAACCAAAAATAATATCATCAACATAGACTTCTACTAAGAGAATATCATCTTTCTTTCTTCTGTAAAAAACAAAGTGATATCAGTGGTACCTCTTTGGAACTCATTCTCTATAAGAAAAATAGAGAGACATTCATACCATGCTCTGGAAGCTTGTTGGAGACCATAAAGTGCCTTATCCAAATGATATACATGATTAGCATATTTCTCACTCTCAAAACCTGGTGGTTGTTAAACATACACCTCTTCATGAAGTTTGCCATTGAGAAAAGCAAACATAACATCCATTTGATACACTTTGAATCCTCTGTGGGCAGCAAATGCTAAGAAGATTCTGATGGCTTCGAGTGTTGCTACAAGAGCAAACGTTTCATCATAATCAATGTCTTCTTCTTGACAATACCCTTTGGCAACAAGTCTAGCTTTATTCCTCACAACTACCCCATCTTCATCCTTCTTATTCCTGAAAACCTATTTTGTGCTTATGGCTATCTTTCCATTTGGCAGAGGCACTAGGGTCCATACAAAATTTCTCTCAAATTGTAGAAGTTCATCCTGCATTGCTTCTACCAACAAGGATTAGCAAGAGCTTATGCAACCTTCTTTGGTTCAATCATACTCACGAAGCCTAAGAAGAGACAAAAATTTGCAGTGGCTCTTGGTTTGACACCATCAGCAGGATCACCAATAATTTGAGTTTGGGGATGATCATTGGTCCACTTTAGTATCATGGGTAGTTGATCATTGGAAACTTGATTTGTGGCTACTGTTGAGGGTTCATCTATTGAATGTACTTGTGTTAGTGAAGCTTCTGTGGGACTTGCTTCTGCAGAAGGTAGAGTTGTTGATGCCACTGTGGTATTTGATTCTGAGACATTGGATGTTGAGAGGGTTGAGTTTATGGAGAAGTGTTGGATGGTCCAGGTATAGGTATATCTGTTTGAGTGACAACTTCTTAGTGCTTTCATCAAAATGTATCATCAAAATGATATGAGATAATCTGAAATGTATCATCAAAAGAAACATTAGTGCTTTCAACAACTGTTTTTTTTAGTTAAATATGCTCTAAATGCAACAAAGTTCCAAGGATAGCCCACAAATATGCCCTTATCAGATTTGGCATTGACTTTTCCTTTTGGTTCTCTATCATTTAAAACATAACATTTGCATCCAAAAACATGAAAGTATTTAATGTTTGGCTTTTTGCCATGAAGAATATCATATGGAGTCTTCTCAAAACATTTGACTATCAAAGATCTATTATGTGTATAACAAACAGTTGACATAGCTTCTGCTTAAAATGAGAGTGGAAGGCCAGAGGCATTTAGCATTGTTCTGGCAGCTTCAACTAGTGTTCAATTCTTTCTTTCAACAACACCATTTTGTTGTGCGGTTCTCGGAGCTGAGAAGTTGTGTGTGATTCCTTCTAATGAAAGATATGCATGAATCACTGAGTTCTTGAATTCAGTCCCATTGTCACTTCTAAGCACTTTGATCCTACACTCATGAAAAACTTGTAATCTTTTGAAAAGATTGATTAGCACAAGTGGAACATCAGATTTCTTTCTAATGAATTCTACCCAAGTAAATCTTGAATAATCATCAACGAACACAAGAATGTACTTCTTTCCTCCAAGGCTCTGCACAGAGATAGGAACACAAAGATCCACATGAAGTAATTGTAGAGGCTTATCATAGTACATGTCAGACTTAGTCTTGTGAGCAGACCTTTTAAGTATTCCCATTTCACAAGCTGAGTACAGATGATCTTTCTCAAATTTAGTTTTTGGTGGTCCACTTACCAAATTGAGTCTGACAAGTTTATCTAAAGTGTTAATATTTAAGTGACAGAACCTGGTATGCCAGAGCCAAGCTTCTTCATTCTTAAGTGAAACTAAACACACTTCCTCTCTGTCCTCCATAGTCTCGAAGCATAGAAGATAAATATCACCCCTCCTATTTGCTCTCATGACCTCTGTCAGGGTATCCTCTTTGTATATGATGCAGTGCTTCTTGTTGAACAATACATCCAGGCCATTATCACAGAGTTAGCTTACGGTGATCAGATTATGCTTCAGTCCATCCACATAAGACACTTGATTCACCCTTATTTCTCCTTTGACAATTATTCCATAACCTTCCACTCTTCCTTTCTTAGTCCCTCCAAAAGTCACATAACATCATTCTTATTCTTGATAAGAGCTTAGAAGCTCTTTGCTTCCAGTCATATGCCTTGAACATCCCGAATCAACATACCAGGTTGGCATAGACTGTTTCTTTGGCAATCAGACAATTGGGTACCCATATCCATATGGGTCCTTTCTTATCAGCTTGTTTTGGATTTGCCATAGCATTCATTGATTTGGACTGATGCTTCTTAAGTGAATTGCCAAAGTGTCTATGTTCATCCCTAGAACCTTTGTTCTTGGAATGAGTGACCAGACAGGAAGAATGGTGCATATCATGGGATAAAGAATGCATGAGTTTGAAACATTTGCAATAACCAATATTGCAAGAAATACTGTTAAATTTTTCAAAGAAAGGTACCGAAGATTTATTTTTAGAGCCCTTCCTAGCTTTGGGCTTCTTCTTATAGAATTCCTTAACTATTCTAGGCTCTGTAACAAAAGAATTTTTGACATTCTTCTGTGGTCTACCCTTCTTTGGTTTTCCTGCAATTACTGTCACAGAAGCATTGTTAATATGTGGCCATTTTTGCTTTTGTTGCTAAGTAAACTTGGGTTTATGAGTCTTAGAGATGGAGCTTTGTTTTGCCTTACTTTTTTCTTTTTCTCTTCTTTCAAGTTCAAGAGATGTTTTAACCCTTAATCCAAGATCAATAAAGTCAGGACAAATCATCATGGTTGTTGATTTTCTTTTAAGAGCAATTGTTGTTAATGGAAGATTTACAATTTCACTTCTAGAAGACTTGTGGCAATAATCTCTGACTCTATGACTTGAGTAGAAACAATCTTAGGCTCCAAAGAGGTTTCATGTTTAGAGGCATCATCATTTGAGTCTTCTATGTGAGTTTTATAAGAGGATGAATAAGGCATAGATACTTCAGAACATGATTCGGACTCTGAGTCAAAGAGATCATTAACTTCAGCGATACGCTCTGTCTCAGACTCTGAACTAAGAAAGTCTCTTATAGCTATAATAGAACTTGAATTTGGTAAAGATATTTCTTGAACAACACTTGAGCATACCTTGTTGGATAGATCATCTTCACAGAGGATCTCATCATCAGATGTTTCAGATAGAGCATCGTCACTGGAGGCTTCTATCATATGTCTAGGAAAGAATTCAGATGCCCTTGAAGATAACTCGTTCTTTAGAGGTGGAACAATGCACACAAATGCATTTTGTGCTTGAGTTTCAGGATGACCAAATTTAAAGATCCGTATTTGTTTTTGACTCATTAGTTCCTTGAAATGGAGTCTTTCTTTTTAGAAGGTGAGAAGGACTTAATATAGTCTTCATGATACATTTGTCAAAATTAAAGGTTTCTTGCCATCTGAATCAACTGAAGTTCTTCTTTTTTTGAAAGATGAAGTTAGATTTGGAAATTTACTTTTCAAAACCTTTGAAGAACAAAAAGTGTTTTGCAATGTTTTCTTGGTTTTGTAACCTGGTTTGTTGTCAAACTCTGAGAAACCAAGCCCTCTTCTACCCATGTTAAATCTGATCCTATCAAACACACTCTGACCATCTTGAAACTTTCTGATTTTAAGCTCTCTGTGCAAAAATTCTTTTTCCTTTTGAAAAAAGTTTTGAACTGAAATGGCATCATATTTCTCATGTTCCATCATCTTTAACTCACTGGCCCTGTTCCTTAGCTCTTTTTCAAGCTTGGCAATCTTTTCTTTTGAAGTTCTTTCAACAACAAGAAGATCACTTTGAGTTTTTTCATAATTGTTGAAAAATCTGTTCCTTTCCTCTGCGAGAAGAGTGGCCTCTCTTTCATAGAAGACAAGTTTGGTTTTAAGTTCAATGCACTGTGTGTGACATGCTTCAAAATTTTCCATGATTTCATCGAAATAATCATGTGAATGAGGGTTTGAGTCAGAAGTAGATACCTCGGCGATTTTCTCATCAGATGAGTCATCATTCAGCTTAGCTATTCCACAGAAGGCTTCCTCTTTTGCTTCTTCCTTTGAGGCAAAAAGACCCTTCTGTGGCTCATCCACTGAGGACTCATCTGTCACAAGATCACTTTTCTCTGCCAATAGGGACCTCTGTGCATAATAGTCCGCTTTCTTCTTGAAGTAGGCAGCATCCCTGACAGGCTTCTGTGGTTTTGGTCCAGTTGACCAACACTCTGAAGCAAAGTGTCCTGGCTTCCCATATTTGTAGCAACCATCATTTTTCTCACCGGCCTTCTTCTCTTGAAACCTCTGGGGGATCCTCTGATCCTCTCTCTCATTCTTCTCTTTCTCCACTCTTCTGTCATCTCCTCTTCTCTTATAGCTCTCTCTTTTCCCTCTATCTCCATAACTTTCTCCTCTTTTCCTGTACTCTCTAGTGATTAGTGCCAGAGTCTTCATCATTTCTTTCATGGTCACTTCCTCTTCAGAGCTCTCCTCATCACTTTCCACATACAACAATTTCTTCTTCTTCTTCTCTTCTTTCTTCACCTTCACTTCCTTCCCTTCTCAGAACTAACCTCTGCAGCTTTCCCAACCAGAGCAGATGGACCACCAATGTAACGCCCCAATCCTCAAACATAGAAATAACATAGATATCCCAGTGATCTAACGCAGCGGAACATATAATAATTAAAACTGGCCAAAATGCTAATATTATAAACCCCAAGGTACTAAGTTTGCCAGTGGAACAACCCTCCACAGCTGAGATTTGTAAAGTCAAACGTTCTATAGGAACTGAGTAGTCTAAACTACTGAACCACCTTCTCTTTACCTCTGTTGGCTCCTTGAGCTCTTCCTGAAAATGTTTTAAAATTTTGAAAACGTGAGTTAGACCAAAAG
>LUCG01203113.1:0-11615 GCA_001633085.1 Carthamus tinctorius | reverse complement strand
ATAAAGTCCGTCATATTAATCTTTCGTATGACAACATAGGTACAAACTTTATGTTTCATATAATGATAAAATCAATCACAGTTTACGACCCGGCATGAAGCCCGGGCCCTTAATAACTAGTTTTATAATAATTTGAAGGTGGAGTTGCCATTTTTATAAGAAGAGATAGAAAGCTACAACTTGGTGTAATTTTAAATCTGAAAAAAAAAAACTCACCTGAAGATGACTAGCAACCTGCATTCTTGTAAGACCTGGGACACCCATAAGCTTAAGTATGTCCTGAGGATAACATCCTAATACCAAAACAACAAAGCATTTTTGTAAGGATATAGAAAAAGCAAGAGAAGATACCTTCCAACTTTCATGTATATATTTATGTGACATATAACAAAAGTAAAATATATTATTTGAAAGATGGATTTATACTTCCTTCGCCAAGCTGACCGATAGCATCCGCGAATTTGTCATGAAGTTCTTGTGTCCACTCCAGGCACATCTTTGTTTTCATGTTATCATCACCAGCAGCAGCATCATCTTCAGATGATAGTTGGGCTAGATCATGATTGCTGAGGTTACTACTTCCTTCAACATGCTTCAATACTGGCTCATCTCCATTATCCATGCTTTTACTTCCAAAACTTCTATTATTCTGAATAGTTTCTTTTTGTGTGGCAACCTTACGAATCGTACGATTGTTTTGGCGGTTTTCGTGCTTATTGATTCTATCTTTGATGACATATTGGCGTATACGCATTACTACATCGGAAGTAAGTGGCTTTTTGAGGACAAGGAAGGCTCCACTCTTGAATGACTCAAGTAGAAGGGTGTCATCGTCATCCTCGGACATCACTTAAGTAGCGAACCGATTAGACTTTAATGAGTATATACCAAAGAAGAACGAGAAATTATATATAAGAGCATCTCCAACATCTTCTCCGAAATGGAGGTTTGGGTTTTTTTTGGCTCCAATCCCCAAAATTTTCTCCAAAATGGAGAAGTAGGAGATATGATAAAAATCTTCAAATTTGAATAAAACTGATTACTTATGAGAGTGAGAAACTAATTTTTTATTCATTCTATCAATGAAATTGATATTTAGAAGAGATAAATAATATTTTATGAGTATATATTGAATATTTTAATAATATAGTTAATTATGTGATCTCAAAAATGATGAATCTGATGGAGGTGATCTTTTTTGGAGATTTTGGTTTTCTATTTCTCCATTTTGAAGAAGCCGTTGGAGATACTTTAAGACAAGTCTTACCAAGAAAGATAAAATGGAGGCAATGCAGTTCAATTTAAAACTCACCCATGGATAGCAAGTTCATATTCTTTGTTAATCTTAGAAATGTATGAACATTCGCGTCCGTCATGTCACGATCAACGAGAACGAGGTCGAATTCGTTCTCCTTCTCGGATAGCAATTTTAGAGCCAGAGGGGAATGAGCAACACATGTAACTAATAGGAGCAAGACAAGAAAAAAAGAATAAATATAGTAAAATTAAATGACTAACATATAACCTTAAAAAATAACATCTTGAAAAAAAAATATGCAAAATTGGCAACCATAATGGATGAGTGTGTACTGTGTAGCACCAATTAATGAATTTTGTTAACAATTAAATACAAAATAAGGAATTATTTTAACCACTTAAGAACTATGGGTTAAAAAAACCAAAATGAAAACAATGAACCAAAACCCATAGGAAGGAAGACAAGAACAAAATAATAAATCGCCATAAAAATAAATGACCAACGTCATTCCTAAAAGTGAACACAAAGGACAATCTTGGAATGAAAATACTAAAATTGATTATCACAAGGGTGTGTTTGGTATACTGAAAAAGGCAGAATAGACAAGAATAAGAAACACCGTTCCTAAAACTTTTGTGTGGAACTGATAGGAAAAATGTCAAACAAAATGGAACAGACTAGTTTCTTTCCTACCCCATAGAACAAGTTGAAACAAAGTAGAACAAACTTATATTTTACCAATATAACTTCAAAGTGAAACATATTTCTCTTCAGAAACATCAAATATGTACACTCTTTACATTTATTAATTTTTTAAATTGTATTTATTGTATTTTATACTTTTTAAGCTTTCACTCTACCGTCCTAAAAGTATTATTTTTATACAACTTTAATATTTTGATTAACTATTTAAAATTATTAAATGTTAATAATAATAGTAAAAATACTACATAAAAGGTATAAAATAAAAATTGGAAACTAACTAAAACCTTTTATATCCTGGTTACACTTTAATAATCTTGACAAAAAACTTTTTAATGTTATGTTCTCTTATAAAAAATATTTTTTTAATAAGTTAATCAATTACGTAATTAATCAAAATATATAAACAACTATAAGGGATAAGTTGGTCGTTTATTTGATTCTGTCATGTCTAGTTTTGTCTTACCAAACATTGAACAACTATCACATTCTGTTTTTTTTTTTTTTTTGCTATCATGTTCTGTTCTATTTTGTCTAGATACCAAACGCACCCTAACAGATGTACATGTACATGTAGCTCTAATGTAATCAATTTCGTCAACGGATATATACAATAAGGAATGAAATTCATCCAAGAGATGAAGAGACTTTAGGTTCAAGAGCTAAATTGAAAATAATGAACACAAAACCAACATGATGTCTCAACTTGAACTTTGATATGCTTATAGTAAAGTTGAAGTTGTACAAAATACCTTCAAATGAACAAGAATGTAGCAAGCTAGCAACAGAAGTAAGGAAGTCCTTGTTGTGGTCAAGGATCAAAACTTTAAAAGAACTAAACAAGTTTAATACTCCGTGTTTCTTGGCGTGTTGAGAACTTCCACCGCACCCGAACATTATAAACACACACAATCGGGGGTTGATAGAGAGAGAAAGAGAAGAGAGTAAGGTAAGAAAACAAGGATACTTTGGGGGTATTAATTTATATGCTCTAAAGTCTAATCTTTCTTTCTAAAATTTCAAATAAATAAGTAAAGAACTTTGTAATTTATAAGATTCGTAAGATTTAAAATAAACCATACGCATATATTAAACTAAAAGTTAAATTAAAAAATTATTACTTTTGTGTAATTTAAAACTACAAAATTAAAGAAAGGATATTTATTGGTATTACACATAACCAAAACATCAACAAAACTTTGCAAACACCAAAAAAACATCTTGTGAACACCAAGTTAAATTTGTGAATACCATATGATAATAATGTGGATTTGCAATATCTTGTATTGCTTGTAATTACCAAACTAACCTAAGAAAACTAAAACTAATCCTACCACATTGTAACATCATAAAAAAGTGGTTGATTGTCCACAACTTCTTATGTGTGGAAAATTATAATAAAACGTGAATATATATGGCGTTACAATTTTTTTTTATCAAATCTCTATATTTGAAAGTGTGAAAATTATAGTAAAAATCACATTTATTAGTGTGGACAAATTATCTAAATTTTCACATTTCTAAGCATGGAAAATTTGAAAAATAATTCTGTGGTTATAAAAGTCCACGCTTTAAAGTGTGAACTTTCTAATTACAAAAAATTACACATTTAAAAGTGTGGACTTTTGAAATCAAACGTACACATTTATAAATGTGGAGTTTTTTTTTCTAAAAATCTATATATAAAAAACTATGTCACAAAAATTTTCCACGTTTTTTATGAAGCATCATGGATAAATGACATATTTTTTTGTAGTGTAACCACCATGTAAACAATCAATAACATTTTTAACAAATAAAAAAAAAACACCATCAAATACCAACTATTTAGCAAGGAAAAAAACCGATGTATATGTATGTAGCAAATATAATACATATTCACATCTATTAACAAACTAGAATATTGTAAAAAAAAATCTATAAAAATAAATTAATTTATAAGTGAGGAGAGAGATTATAATTTAAGTTTTTAATTATGAAGGAAAAAAAAATCATATAAGAGAGAAAATTAATTTATGAAGTTGTCTAGCAAATTAAAAAGTATATAATTATCCTTCTAATATTAACTAAAAGAAAACATTAAGGTGGCGTTTGTTTACCTCTTAACAGTTTCATTAAGAGGCAGCTTCTGAATACTTAAGAGGTGAATCCTGTTTGGCAAAAAAATGGACTGCCTCTTAATGGTTCCAGAATCCTCTGAATGATTAAGTATCCTGGATGTCTCTTAACCGTTAAGAGTCCTGATTTCATACTCAACAATTACCAAACCAACATATTTCATTTTGCACCATATAATAAGAGTCTCTTAATCATTCTGACCACTTAATCATCCAGCACTAAACCATTCAACAACTACCAAACAACCCCTAACTATATCTCTAATAGATAATACTAAAGCCATTATTAAATGTCTCGGTCATAAAAGCAAGATTGCCTAATTAATAAATATCCCAAGAATTGTTTAATTGTGTTTTTAAAGATATTACCAAATTTGTAAATCTCTCCTTGGTAGTATTAGTAGTTTTTTTTTCTTGGATTAAAGAAACCCATGGGAAAACCAATATGTTCGTTTGGCATGCAAGGCTAGGAAGACTTCCTACCCATAGCAACCTGTTCACTAGGAGAGTGGAGTCGGTTTCTCCTCGACCCCCTCAAGTCCCGGTTTGTAATGTTACCGAAGAGAACTTTAAAAAATGTTGAAATCAACAAAAAATCAATTAATTTTTTTTAAATCCGTAAAAATCAACCAAAAACTTTAAAAAAAATGTTGAAATCAACAAAAAAATCCCATGAAAACAGAATTCAGCTAAAAACACATTGAGCGACTTTACAAGCATTTAAAGGTGCAGTCGCTCAGTAAAAATCT
Organism: Carthamus tinctorius; assembly: GCA_001633085.1. Taxonomy (NCBI): domain Eukaryota; kingdom Viridiplantae; phylum Streptophyta; class Magnoliopsida; order Asterales; family Asteraceae; genus Carthamus; species Carthamus tinctorius. The sequence continues at coordinate 6,789 of LUCG01203113.1, read as the reverse complement.
TGCATCTGTCAATGACCTCTGCATGATATTGAATTTTAAAGTTCCACAATATACGATAATATGATTGTTGGACGGGTCTGCAACATCCTTTCATGAATGGCACTTAAATGATATGATTCTATACAGACCACCATTTAAGTAAATAAGATATTAGATATGATAGTAAGTTGAAATCGAAGCTAATAGGTATATGACATGATTGTAGACATAAGAAAAACAATTCAGATATCAGAGTTCTCGTTTTGATGCACACTGATTGAGCTCCCTATCTTCAGTTGATTCATCACCACCCAAATAATTTAGATCATTTAATGCATGTCTTCGGTTTGATGAAAAGAGATGGACCGAACCTTGTCCACCACCGTTGTTTTGCTGACTAGATCCATTCATTGTTCGCGAGCCTCTGGATGTTTGATTATTCATGTGATGCACTTCCGTTCGACATCCATTGAGTGACAACCTAAGATCAACAAAGCTAACTCTGTCCTCTCCTTCATTTTGATCACTTTGTAAGGATGGCAAACAACCAAACTTTCTTTCATTGACACCTTGGGGGAAGATATTACATAATGAATTCGGGATTCTACCCTTTTCAGTATATTTGCATCTTCCATCACGGCATTTCTGGTACAAGAGACAAATTAAATTGAAAGTGAAAACATAGCACAAATGTTCATACTGAATGGTTTAGTACTGCATGATTAAGTGGTCAGAATAATTAATAGGCTCTTATGATATAGTGCAAAATAAATATGGTTGTTTGGTAATTGTTCAGAATAAATTCACTGCTCTAGATGGTTATGTGAGACTCAAAATACAAAATCATTAAGAAGGTTTTGGAACCATTAAGAGACAGTCCTTCTTTTGCGAAACAAAATTTACCTCTTAGTGATTCAGACGTTACCTTTCAATGGAACTGTTAAAAGGTAAACGAACAACCCCTAACTAGATAATATATTGTGAAGGGAAGTTGTAGAATTGTGCCAAAAGACATGAATAATAACTTCAAAAGGAATGTATGAGCTTTTTGGGTTTTTGTTTTGTAGTGGATATATGGATGCAACTCTATTCACTATAAATCTAAAATGTTAAAATTTTAGTCCAAAATTAAACTAAAAAATCTACCCTCCAAGATCATTTATCTCAACAGCCAATACACATATATTACTAATCTTGGTCTAATATGGTTTAATAATAACAATGTTTACTTAGCATAATCCATTCATCAATAAAGCACAGCAAACACATGATGAAAAAAAATGAAAACTTTAAGGTGAGACCGGAGATTTTTTACATGTAAAAACGGAAAAGGAAAAACCATGGATGCCTAGAAGCGATCCATTATGAAATTGGTGTTACAATGAAGAAGGTTACACGCTATATAATGGTGAAATAGCATGACGTATGATTGGGCGGTAGCCGGTAGGTATTACAGCAAACTTGGCTTTATGGGATGCCAAATATTTTTAAATATATTCTAATAGACTATTTTATTAGACTTATATTATAAAACCAATCAAACCACAATGAGTCTTATGTAAATATGTTACACTAAGTTGATTGAACACTTCCGGATGTCCTAACAAAATTTTTTAGGACACTTTCAATGAGTCTATTAGTTTTCATCGATGCTTTTAAGATGAGTTTTACGAATACATATTTTTCAAATAATGTCATAAAAAAGGACTAAAATGATGTTTTATTTCAAAGTGATTTTAACCGCGTTGATTTATTATAAGTAAAAACTCTATTGTAATCCTCAGTTGATCATTAACTTACAATGCTCTGGTGATGTACACTATCACTTCAACGGCCGAATCATGTTGAATCGATTATTGGTAGTCGGATTAATTTCATTATTCTGATGTGGGGCTTAATTTGAAGGACTAATATTAATTGCAAGATTTATGATCATGGTAGTAGCTAATATCTTCTGTCAAAAGGATAGTGTAAACATGAAGGTTGTTTGATTTATACAGTTGAGGATAGAATGAGTTTGATCAATATGAATTGAGGTCCATTTTAAGTTATACCACATAGAGGTAAGGGAGCACTTGATTCCTCAATAAATTGAAGGAAAAAAAATACATATTAAGTAAAAAAAATGACAAAAAATATAGGATGGTAATCAGATCAAGATAAAGAAAATTCAAATCTGAAAAACTAACCTGAAGATGACTGGCAACCTGCATTCTTGTAAGACCAGGAACATCCATAAGATCAACTATCTCTTTTGGATAACATCCTAAGACCAAAAACACATCTTTTAGCAATATAAAACATCAAAGAACACACTTTCATACATTTATGTCACATAACAAAAGTTAATATAGTAATTGAAAGAAAAATGTTGATAGATCGATGAATTATTTATACTTCCTTCGCCAAGCTGAATAACAGCATTAAGGAATTTGTCATGAAGTTCTTGCGTCCAGTCCACGCATATCCTCTTCTTCATCCTATCATCATCATCTTCAGACGATTGGTAGACATGTTTCATTCTCTTGCCTTTATACTTCCTTTTAGTACTCCCAAAACTTCGATTATCCCGTATGCTTTCTTCTCTTAAGATAGCCTTTTGGGTCATGTTCTTGTGTTGATCTTCCTCGTGCCTACGAAATCTGTCTTTGATGACATGTTGACGTATACGCTTTGCATTATCTAAAGTAATAGGCCTTTTGAGAACAAGGAAAGCGCCATTCTTAAGAGCTTTAAGCACGGTGGTGTCATCATCTTCCTCGGACATCACTTGAGTACAGAACAAATTTAAGGTTCCATGAGTATCGAAGAAGAATAATTAACAACTAATTAAAAGTACTACAACAAATCTATTGCAAATCAAAAACTAACCCATGGATAGCAAGTCCAAATGACTCGCCAATCTAAGAAACGTATGAACATCCACATTCGATATGTCGCTATCTACAAGCAGGAGGTCAAATCCGTTCTCCTTCTCAGATAGCAATCTTAAAGCCGCCCCAGAATTATCAACACATGTAACTAATACGAGCAAGACACACAAAAAAGAATAAGGGATCATTTGTTTTTTAAAAGTTACCTCTTAAAAACCTCTTAAGTTTGAAAACTACGAGGTTTGCAGACTTAAGACCGTTTGTTTTATTTTCAAGAAAAGGCCTGAAAACCTCCTACTATCCTCTAAAATTTTAAGAGGTGCACATCCACCTCTTAGTTTTTTAGATGTGAATTTAGACTTCAGACCTTTTAAAAAACAAACGACACCTAAATCATACAAGAATTATAGGTGTATATCAAGGATGGATATGAAAAGAAACAAAAATTGTTTATGGAAGTTGTTACCTTGAAATGAACAAGAATATAGCAAGCAACCAACAGAAGCAAGAAGGTCCTTCTTTTCATCCACAACCAAAACTTTCAATGATTTAATCAACTTTGAAATTTCATCCCTCTCAGTGTTTTGAGAACAATCTTGGCACCTTGACATTTTCAAAACACAAAGAAGTAAATTAAAGAGGAGAGGAGAGATGTGAGGTGTGAGAGAGCAAGGATATGTTATGGGTATTGATTTATATATGTCCCAATGCCTCTTTATGTAATTTCAAATAAATAGAGAAGGGAGGGGGTTGGAATGAGATGTAATGAGCAATGGATACACAAATTTGTAATTAGATCACAGAATTTCAAGGCATTAAATGTTTAGGTCAAAAAAGTATCGTAAGACCGTCAATTAGAACATAGAGATTTTGTGTATTCGTCAAGGTCGGTGAATGTAAAGTTGTCATTTAACTGAATTGATAGTGTGAGCGACAGAAAATTAATTACCATTTTACTTATTGTATTTTAATTAAGAATTACAATGTATATATATATATATATATATATATGTCAAATTGAATTTGAGCAAGGAGAAAAAAAATCAAAAGAAAAAAGAAAAAACATAGAAATGTGAGACAAAAAACCCAAACGTAAAACCATAACGGTTTATGTCTGCCTATCTAGCAAACGACGAAGACACGAAAGTGAGGGTGATTTTTCTCAAGTTTGTTTGTAATCATGTGGGTTAAATTGGAAATATAAGAAATCACTTGAACCGAAAAAGAGGGTTAGAGATATTGAGACTAATCAATATTGATTTGATGTTGAAGGACTCGATAAAAGCGAATTCTTTAGCAAAGACACTCTAGCTTCGTCCCTTCACAAATGTTTAATTAAGGGTGCGTTTACACTACAAAAAAGTGGTTGATTGTCCACACTTTTTTAAGTGTAGAAAACTATAATAAAGCGTGGATTTATTTGGTGTTACAATTTTTTATCAAATCTCTACATTTGAAAGTGTGAAAATTATAGTAAGAATCACATTTATTAGTGTGGACAAATTATCTAAATTTTCACATTTCTAAGCATGGAAAATTTGAAAAATAATTCTAAGGTTACAACAGTCCACACTTTAAAGTGTGAACTTTCCTAATTAAAAAATTACACATTTAAAAGCGTGGACTTTTGAAATCAAATGTACACATTTATAGATATGGAGTTTTTTTTCTAACAATCTCTATATAAAAAACTATTTGTTACACAAAAAATTTCCAAGCTTTTTATGAAGCATTGATAAATGACATATTTTTTATAGTGTTAGTATGTCAGACAACATAAAATAAAAATGGTTGTGTACGTTCGACGTGACATTGGAACCTAAGGATACAAAAATGCAACCTCTTTGTTTCAAAATTATAAAATAATATATAATATAAATAAATTATATTCTTATATTATTGAAATAACAAAAAGATATATACTATAAATATACATATTATATATATCATCAAAATACATCGAATNTATATATATATATATTATAGTATTATATTAAATTATATTATACAGTATCAAATTATATGATATATTATTAAAGTATGCGTTCGATATTAACAAAAATGTATATTATATTATAAAGATTTCATATATTATATTTTATATAATACGAATGTAATATATTTTATATATTTTGTCACACTATCACCCATTTACAAAGAATATATGTTTCTGAGAGACATTGATTTTCGATCCTGGCGTACGTTTAATAAAATATGATTTGCCAGGTAATGTGTATGTTTCACATTTGTAACGTAAAAGTTTTATATTTTATATAATTATATTTTTATAATATGATGTAATATGTGTGTTTGTATATTGTATTACTACCCTCGTCTCAAAATTATTGTCCAGATTTAACTTTTGAAAGTTTTTCTTTCTCGATTTGACCTTAAATATTTTTGTTTGTATTATATAATACTAGATGCAAAATATATGAATGGGTTGTATTTTCATTATTATAATTTTTATCAAGTATCATATAACACAAACAAAAATATTTAAGGTTAAAGTCGAAAAAGAAAAACTTTGAAAGGTCAAAACTGGACAATAATTTTAGGACGAATATGCTATGCGACATTGATTTGCAACTCTATATAAAATATGATTTGTCCGGTGGTGTATGTTCACAATTGTAACGTGAATTATATATCATCAATTATATTCCATATTATCTAATTGACATATTATATAGATTTGGTCCATATTTTTTATCTAATTAACGAGTAAGGTTCCAAGAAAGGAAAGTTTGATGAGGAACGACTCTGTAACTTCATTTTTATGACGGATTATCGTCTCTCTTACTAACCCCGTCGATGAAGTTCTGATGAAAATTTTGTCCATTAACACTCCTATCCCTCAAATTTTATTTTCTATATAGGTTCCTCAAGCTACTTTGGGTTTCTATAACAAATTTGGTCTATCTCTCAATTTGTTCCCCAGATTTAAGCATATATCTTTTTGATATAGTAAGCAAAATAATTAAAAAAGTTGAACCCATGAAATATGTTTTTTTGGTAGAAACTTTAGAAATCATGTAGCACAAATAAGATATAACTTTGATAAATGTTTTTTTTAATTAGTTGAAAGTTTAAAGTAATGTTTTACAGGGCCGATCCTGACATTTTACATTTCAGAGGTCTTGTGCGAAGACATAAATGTGGCCTTGTAATTTTTTACTTGTATTGTTTATTAACTTAATTATTATTACTAAATCCAAAAAAATAAATCCTTAAAGTGTAGAATAATTAAAATACTTAGAAACAAGATTCAAATTAAATAAAAATAAAACTTATATTTACATCATTAAACCGATGCTTAAATATCTCCAACGATTAGTTTGTTTATAAGAATAAAAAGGTAACTAATACCAAAGTTAAAAGTAATCACATAATAATTACAAGCATATATAATACATAGTACATGTCTAACATGGATCTTCTAGCATTTTTAGAAGCAAGATCATTATTAGGAGTACTATTTTCAAACACATATTGTTCTATTTGTCTTGATCTTTCGTTACTTGGACATTTCGATTCAAAATTTCTAATTGGGTGCATCTTATTCTACGTAAAATCAATCAATCATTTTTGGTATATATAAACACATGTTAAAAAAAATTATGTTGTTATTAAAAGAAAACTAACATTAAAGATATTAAAAAATATTTAAATGGTATATAAATAATCAAATACTAAAGTTATAGAAAACTAATAAAATGATAAAGAAATAAGAAAAAGACTAATAAAACAATAATATTCAAGGAATTAAAAAAATGAAAGAACTAAAAATTGAAAAAGAATTAAATGAAAGTTTCCTACGATAGACGACGACCGTGTAATTTATATTTTTTTCTTAAAATGAATGGTATTGAAAACTTATAAATATATATATATATATATAGGGGTGGGTTCAAATGTGAACCACTTTTTGGTTGTG